>VYZS01015583.1:8579-25544 GCA_013400695.1 Neodrepanis coruscans
GGAACTTGCCTGAGGTGCAAGTTTAATTTTCAGCCTTACACCAAATTTGAACTTGTTCCTTTTACCTCCTAGGCAAATGTCCTGACCACATAGCTATGATTTGTAACCTTGACTCTCCAGGCAATCACCAACATTATTAAAAAGTAGCAAGGACGAGGCTTCTATGAAGAGATTGTGAAATTGAACCCTTAATGTACGGGATTCTTGTCACCTAATTTCAGATACCTCCTGTCAGAGAAAGTTTTCTTAGCATTCAAAATAGAGGGGGTTCTTTTGATTTTATTGTTTAATTGACTAGAAAGACAGTGATGCCTATGTTTTAGTCTGCCATAGATTTGGATTCCACCCTTGGTTTCTGAATTTCATTGCATTCTCTTGGGCACTTGCCTTTTAGGGCAGGGCAATTGTCCAAAAGTGGCTATGGAACCACATGCACTGCTTTAAGATGTATTTGATTTTTGTAGTTTGTGCCTTTTTTTTTTCCTCATAGGTGTGATAGTATTCTGATTTGTTTACTTGATTGAAGTGTTGCTGTCAGGCTGAGATAAGAAGTGAGACAAACTCACAGTGCAGGGAGAGAACAGCTTTACTGGCGATGTCCAATGGTCCAAAGAGAGAATTCATAACAATCTCTCCATTTTTATAACCTCTAGTGCCCACCCCTTTCATCTATCCAACTAAACCCCATCTTACTACTATGCCCCTAAAACACCCAACAGGATGGTCCCTTATTGCCTATCCCCACCCCCGTTAGTTCCCCCAGGTTCTTATGTTTTGGTCTAGCTACCCCTTTATCTATACAGAAGAATGCAAACATGTGAAGGACAGGCCGTTT
This sequence comes from Neodrepanis coruscans, assembly GCA_013400695.1. Taxonomy (NCBI): domain Eukaryota; kingdom Metazoa; phylum Chordata; class Aves; order Passeriformes; family Philepittidae; genus Neodrepanis; species Neodrepanis coruscans. The sequence continues at coordinate 9,415 of VYZS01015583.1, forward strand.
TCTACCCTTAATATTCTAAGTTACTCAGCCACCCAGCTATAGTGAATTCTCAAATCTGAAGCATACCCCTTAAGGCATCAGAAGCATACCTAAGTACTATTTCATTATACTGTACATTAGGTCCTGTTTGCCCTCTTGCATAGTAGGTCTGACTCACATTTAAAATAATTTTTCTTTTTGAAGTATTTATTACCATTAAAAGGTGGTAGGATTACGAAACATGATTTCATAGTCAAAATTCATGCAATAATGCTTGTCCTTTTTTTTTTCTATAATCTGCCTTCCTATTTCTTGCATTTTAGAGGAGGTGTGTATTTACAGTGAAATAGATGTTAGAAGCCATAGATGTGTTTAGTGATACTTGAGGTTTGGATTGCATACTTGAATTAAGCCTAAATTGGTACTGATGCAAGGAAACTTATTTCTGAGGATAGCTTATTTGCTGAGATGTAATTTGTACCCTCCATTCATTTTATCCTACTGTAATTATTGATAGATCTCCTATTGAAGCTGACATTTCTGTGCACTTGAAATAGCTGAATGCCAGAGCCCTAAATATTTTTGCCATTAGCCTGTCACAGTCTACCTGCTCTTATGTGCTGAGAAATCATTGTGTGATGGCTTATATAGATCTCTTGTACCCAGATTTTTTGATTCAAATATTGGACTTCACTTTGTACACCCTGGTTTCAGTAAACAGAATGTTATCTAATTCACAATTAAATAAGGACAAAAAATACAGCATNATCTGAATGGATGGACTGAACTTAAAATATTTTGTTGAAAGAACAACTTGGACAGAAAGATATGTAAAACAAGGAACTTTGTTATTTCCAAACTGTATTTGAAAAAATAGGTGATCAAAAAATAACCTTTGATTAACTAGTGTTAAACAAAAAATAGGTTTACTAAATACATAGTCCATTCTTTATAACATAAGCGTAACCTTTTATTTTAAAGGTTTTCAACAATTTAGTTCCTAGTTTTTATTTTCAGCCATTTGCTAGATTTTCTCTTTGCAAACATGCGTAAAAAGGGAAGCAACTACAAATGCGAATAATGTGGTATTTTGTAACTCAAGTCTTGAAATGTTCTGTAGTGTTAAGCAAAATTTTACCCTTGCTTGATACTAAATAAACTTTTGAAAGAAAATCAGTGTGTGTGAGATTAATTTTATGCTTTATCTTATAATAAAAATTCATAAATAGTAGTAAACAGGGAGAAATGTTTAACAGTGATCAGTATAAAAGGCTCATATTAAACATTGAGCAACTTCTTTTTAAAACAAAATGGTTTAAACCTAAATGTATCGCTTTATATACTCACAGTAGATATAAATGCTGTTTAAAGTATCCAAATGGTATGGATCTGCTTGAGTGCCACATTAAATCAAAATATTTTTGTTAAAAATGGTTTAAAATAGCTAATGAATTTTCTGGAAAAGATGTGACTAGTTTTCATCTTGTTGAGCATTCTTTCACTAGTGCAACTTTGGAATTTTTATGAGAATTTTGATACGTTAATGACCACCTCGCTCCGTGCTGGAAGCAATAAACACAAAGCTTTTAAAGACTTTCTGACTTGACTAATTGAGGTCGCTTTCGTCAGAGGCAGAGGATGTGTAACCCTTAAAACGGTCTTCATTTGCAAAGGTAAATAAATCAAATTAGATTTTAATCTCACTTAAGTTATCTTAATATAACCAATAAAAACAGGGAGGTTACAACTTAGAAAGTTTGATTTTAGAATGTAGGAAAGACTTTGAGGACACCTAAATTCTCATTTTAAAACGTTTAATTTGTATTAGTAATCTAAAAAGCCTTAGCTTAGTTAGTTAAATTTGGACAAACTATTCCCTATTAAACACCTGTAAAACCTCATAACCAATAGCTTGTAATATGTTATTTTTCCATAAATTCTAGTATTTAAACATTATGAATGCTTTTTGTTAAGCATTAAGTTTCTATTAATTATAGCTTGATTNACACTCCTCTGGCTGTTTGTTGGAAGGTGTACATAGTTTTGACAGCATTTTAACCAATTAAGTATTTCATTGCACAGAGGAAACTGAAGAAAACTAGTGTCATTTGATGCTAATAGTGGTCAAATACGAATTTGAAAATAATCTGATCAGCAAAGTTGCCTAAAATTTGAAAAACACATTTTGTGGACTCATTTTCCAAGTCAAACATTTCTGCACAAGTTAGCAGACTGATTTTTGGCACAAATTGGAGATCAAATTCATTGAGAAAAATTAGCTGAAGAATATCTGGCTGTACTGCTTATTTATACTCAGATGTTGTGTATTTTAAATAGAACCGATTTTTTTTCTACTTGAAATGGTAATTCTTCCTGCTAGCCTCATGATCTCGGTGCCTTTAGTTGACAAGGCTCAGATAAATAGAGCTCTCTGCTGTGAAATATTGCACTTCCTCTGTATACCATAGTAAATTTAAGGGGCTGCTGTCACAAGCTAAAGGAATCTTTTGCATGTATAAAATAGCTTTAGAACAATTTTGAGTGTTTTAAGGGTTTAAATCAAAGGGTAGGAGAGCTTAGAGAAACTTTCTTTGGGGCTCAAAGGGCAAAGATTTAATAACAGCTGCTAGAACTGCTATGGCAAAACTAGATATATAAATATCTTTTGGCCAATTCTGCTGTAAATATTTTTAAATCTGTGTTCACATCTTAAATCAGATGATGAATTACATAGGAAAGGTTCATCTGCAAATATCAAGTATTATGTTAGATATACACAATGAAACTTAAAGGTTTGAAAACTTAAAGGATGGCTAGTAGATAAATAAGTGAATCAGAAGTCAATTCAGCCTTCTGTAGTGTTTATCTAACGTTTTGCTTTAATGCCATCTTTCCTTTGTGCCTCCAGTATGGAGGATAAATGTATCAGCATGCACTTGTGCCACTGCTCTGCTATGCTGCCCTAAACTCCCACAGAATCTGAATTGATTTAAGGTCCCTTTTGGTGGTGAAAAGTGTGTCTGTGATAGCAGAGGCTATTTGATACACTGCTGAATGATTACCATATAAGTTAAGTCTTCCTTCTTCCAAAGCTCCACACTGATAAATCTTACTTTTCCTAAGAATTATTTCATGCCGCCTTAAAATAAGTATCAATTTGCATTGTCCTGTACATGTGTTCACAACAAACTACATTAGTTCAAATGACTAGTAATCAGGTGTTCTTCAAAACTATATATTTACAGTGCAAAACTTCTATTGATAGTTCCTAAAATAAGCTTCACTAGCGCTGTGTTCTGCTATTGCATTTCTCTTGTGGGTGTTTCTTTTTCTGTGGAGTAATCTCTGAGAAGAAATACATCTGATTTTGAACAGAAGGAAAAATAATCTAAAATCGTCTCTAAATTAAAAAATCCAATGTAGACGGCAACCTTTCTTCTATCATGGCAAACCAACCTATAAGTGTTTTCATTCTAGTAGAGTTTTGTACTCCGACACTGGTCTATTACTGTATCTTACTGATCAAACAAGTAATGGTTATTATTAATCATACCATTAATTCACCTTTATTGAACCTTTTTATAACATTTGTACTGAATTTCAATAATAGCAGTTTCTGCAGTGGTTTCCATAAATCTGCATACATTTCTTATATGCATAATTGCCTGATTCCACTGCTTATAATCTGACAGTCTTCAGAGATTTTTTTGCTCCTCACTCCTGGAATATATGCACAAATAAATTGTATTTTTCTCCTTTTTTTTCAGGAACTTCTGCCATGTTAATTATGGACTGCTTAGAGCATTGTACTTATCCATGTGCTGAGACACCAACGAGAGGCTACCGAGTGTGAAAATTCTGTTCAATACTTCTTGTATTAAAGCCTTAAAGTGTATAACAGCATACACTTTTTTAAAAAATTGTATATTTAAACTCTTAATTGTATAGTGATGCCACAATGTTTTATTTGGAGCTCAATAAAGACTTTTCATTTAAGTTCCTGTTACAAAGCAATAACACAACCTCCTCTTCCTTTAATGACTTTTTAGCCTTATGCAGCAAGTGTAAGAGAGCATGTGAAGTCTCATGACTAGAATTTAAATGGTTTTGAATTAGCTTGTCTCATGAATGAACAATATGGGTATATTAAAATGAAGAGTAGTAGTTTATGCTGAGGCTTTTCTTGGTAATAAATTGTAAACAAGTCTGCTCAAAACACGACTCTTGAGTAGAAATGATGCTCCAACTTTGCTTTCTTTAAAAACCTTGTATAACATAAAGGTGTTTAATCACTGTCAATTATACTGTGCTGCTTATTCTCTTTCACTTGATGTTTGATGCATAAAATGTTTAATACAGTCACAGTTTTTGTAGCAGTAGAGTCTTGGATGTGGTTTTTGCACCTTGATAAATCTTGTATCCAACAGTCACGTTTCCTCAGTGCTTTCTGTTTTATATTACTTGTGATTGTGATAATTTGTAACAGAAATAAAATTCTGATAATTTAATTACTTGTGTTTTTTTCCTAAATATGACTTGCAAAGCATGTGTGTCCCATTCCTTAGTTATGGTTCAATTTAATGCATTTTTCTTCACTGAATCTCAAATTCATCACAATTAAGGAATAATTTGGGTCTGTTGTTCTGTTTTGGAAAGAAGCAGTTCCGTTGATAGTTTCACATCAAAATGCCACAGGTTTTCATAACTTCTAGTTTCATATACTGGCTATTGAAAAAATGGCGTTGAAACACCAGTACTGTTACAGCTGAAGTAAATGCATACCAAAAGTCAGAATTTATTTGACTTTCTAAATTTATGAAAAAGAATAATTGGATGAAGGGGCTGTGAACTATTTTCAAAAGCTCAGTAGTTTTGCCCAAGACAGCTGCATTTGTTTAATGGGGAGAAAAACCCCTTTAGTAATGGAAATTATTGATGGTATTTAGTATTAAAGCTGATATTGCAAAGATAAAAGTTTGTGCAGCCTCAGATACTTCATTGTGCGTTGACCGTTGTCTCCAGGCAGGCTTTCTACACAATTGCAAGTGAAAAGAACTTGTATTTTAAAGATGCTTAAGCTGTAGCCAAGGGCCGAAATAAAGCTGCTTTACTACTAAGTTCTTTTTTAGGTTCATCATGGAAAAAGTACTAAAAAAGTATGAGAGAATGAGAGTCCTAAAAATAGTAAATTGGGGAGCAGACTTAATGGAAATGTTCACCTTTCAGTGAAAGGTATACTTGAAAATTGTGAAATTAATATAGCTTATATTTAATAAAGGGTTGTGACAAAACTTATCAGGAATCTTTATATCCAGTAATCAAAATAACATGCTCTTTCAGGCTCTTTCTGAGCTAGAATTCTGGACTAAACAAGTTTTTGATTTTATTACCCTGAGAAAATTTAAATATAGATCAGTCCTTGGAGTTGAGTTTCTGCTTTTGTAAAGCTAAATACTAAACCAGTTCTTTATACCTAGAACCATTTGGTAGAAAAGTGCTTAGATGGTCTTTATGTTCCTACCGAAATTTAGAATCAAGAACAAGTTTTCACCTGAAGTGAAATTCTGGCCCCTTGGTGAAGATAATGGGAGGTTGTGGGGGTTTTTAACTGTCCTCCATGGACTGATTTTTTTTCTCCCTTACACAAAGTATAGTGAACTGCTCCAAATGCTTATTTAAGCAGTAACCTGCAAACCGAAAAATTTCTTGTCTTCTATGGCAAAAAGTGGTAACTTGTGCTCTTGCTGTTGATCTGGTTGTGAAAGATCCTGATGCCTTAAACATTTCATGAGGATAAAACATTTTTTATTCATTTGATTACTTATATTGCTTTTACCTTCTTCTAGCTGTTTGTCTTTCTTAGAGAAAATATGTAGACTTCATTTCACAGAATTAAATACTCTTATTGATATGTTAAATAAGAAAGAAAATACATTTGTCTTTAAGTTCATTCTTCTGATAATGCAATTACCATTTCAAAAATCCATGGATAAAGCTACTCTTGCTTCAAATAGTAAGACTGCCACAGCATTACACTGCTAAACATGCATTCGTGGACTTTGGCCATTTTCTAAATCATTTTGCCATGTTTATATTACAATATAAATATTTACTGGTTAAAAAATTCAATATGCCTTTCAGGATACTTAATTACAGCTTGAAATCAAATAAGAAGACTAAATATATAAAGTATGGTAAATGCTGCCTGCATGTATATTGGAAATCATCTGACTAATGTTGATAATCAGAATTACCCACATGTGAAAATTGACCTTAATCTGTTTAGTAAAAGTTTCATTTTATTATAGCACTTGAGGCTCTTAACTTGAAATGATTTAAATAGAAAATTCCCTTAGATATTTAAAATATTCCAGTGATGATTTTCTAATACAGAATATTAATAAGAAAAGTGTGTGTGTTTTTTTCATTATTCACTCAAAGACTATGGTTTTTTATATCATAAATAGGGTCCTCTAGCACTGATATAATTAAGGAAGTGTAAATCAAGAAAGTAGAGATGATCCTCAGGCAGTTACTTCTCTTCAAAAACTGCAGGATGAATGCGCAAAGGCTCATGATAAAATTTTGTGGTATGTTTTATGGTGGTGACCATGAATTGCATTAACTTTATTACACTAATTACAGGTTTGAGGAAATGAAAATGGAAAAAATAATATAAGCATGTTGCGCAACAAGAAACTGGTTGAGGGGTGGGGAGTATTTGCTACAGGCTCTTCCAGCTATTGTTCTCCAGAGTTCATTCTTGATTTAGACACATTTGATGTTAGGAAGTTGAAGTGATGCATCCTACTTCAGAAGAGTAAGAGAAACACAGGTCACAGTTACGGTCTGTGATAACTTACTTTTTTTTTCTACCTTTATGTGGTCTGGCATTGAAATTCCTCACATAGTAGGAATAACTTTGTTATTTTTTGGTGATACACTTCAAAGATATAAGCACATAACTTTTGTAAATGCCACAATCAATACCCCTTTGAAAGGTCACTTTGTGTACTCCTGAATAATATTTATATGCGTGTGTACATAATTTAATGCATTTTGTGAGGGCACTTCAGAAGAATAATTCGAAGGACAGAAGATGATATCTTGCTGTGAGAGACTTAAAAAGCTTGATTATAGTTTATAATTGCTCACACATAGAGAAAATAACAAGTACTAAATGACTCTAATCTACTAGTGAAAAAAGTAGGAACTAATGCTGAGTGAAAATCCTGCAGTCTTAAATGAGAAATTAGGCTCAAATGAGAGTGATTAACCACAGCAGCAAGCTGCATGCAGAAGGATGGGCTTCTCTTGGTTTTCCTACATAGCAGCTAGATTGAATGATCTAATAATTGTCTCTGAACTTGAAAGTTATGGATCAGTGATTGTTGTATAATAATTCAAACCATCACAAGAAAGCACTTTTTAAACTGATTTTCAGACTAGTAATCTGTGCAATTTAAGATGATCAAATTCTTTTTATTAACAAGGATGAAAGGATGAATTCTCCATTTCTGTATATATGTAATATATCTATTGTGCAACTCCTGCTGCCTTTACAAACTGAAAGGGATGTAAGTCAGTATTTACTGATACTGACTGTCATGGTTTTACCACTAAAAATAGCGATTCTGACAAGAGATGTCCAAGAGAAGCCACACACACACACAAAAAGGAAAGAAAACACACAAATATCACAGTTTATTTCACACACACAGAAAACCCGACAATAAAGTGCAAAAAAATCAGACAAATTAAGCTTTTTCCCAGGGCCCATGTTGGGGTGAGAACGCTCCGGAGTAGTGCTGGTCTCTTTCTTGGGCTCCCGAAGAGATGCCGGGATAATTAGAGAAGGCCCAGAACCGATCCGAGGACCTACAGCAGTGTNGCGACGCATGGTCTTGGGAGTGCATTTCCTGTAATGGCGGTGCCCAGTGCCATGCAGCCACCGGTGCCGCTCCCCCGCTGCCGGGGGAAGAGGGGCTGCCACCGGCCATGCCGTGGCTGTCGCTGGGGCTGGTGCCGCCGGCACGCGCCACCGGTACCCGGCATGGGCCGCCAGTGCAGCCCTGCGCAAAGCCCCACAAACACGGAAACGCAGTGACGAGCCGGAAGCGATGGAAACGCCGGAAGTGCTGGGGCACGCTGGCAAAATGGCGGCACCCAGCTGGGGCGCCGCCTCCTTCGTCTCTGGAGGAGGCGGCGGGGGCGACCACGGCACCGGTGCAGCACAGCATGGCCCAGCTGAGGGTGTCCAGGCAGCGGTGGTGCAGCCGCACAGCCCATCCCAGCGCAGCCCCCGCTCCTCCGTGGGGGCCACCCAGCTGCCACTGCTGCCGGCCCCACGCACAGGCTCCTGCATGGTAGGAAAAAAGACCAGTTTTATTTTCGTTTTCACCCCATGACACTGACATACCAACAAAACTCTTGTTCCCCATTCAGGCTACATTTAGAAATGTTGGATATTTCTGTGGTCACTTTACAAATTACAATTTCTGAAAAACAGCATCTATTTAGTAAGTTAACAGAAGGCTCTAAATTCTGTTAAAGAAACAGGCTGATGTCAGTTCTGACCTGTGTGTCTACTATTCGAATGACAAACACTTGACTGTTTGTCCAGGCTCCCCTTAATATCAACCAAGAGAAACAAGCTCAAAGGATTAGTCAACTTTTTGAGGGAGAAATACATTGAGATCAGGGGAGTGATTCACCCTCCAAAAGCACCTGGCTCTTCCCCTTGTCTCATGTGGGTGATTAAACTTATTTGGATGTTTAAACTCTAGATGTCTGAAGTGGAGCATGATGAATCCCACTCTTATTTCTGTTCCAAAACCAGCTTTGTTTATACCTTGAAAACAGCAACAATTGTTGATGTCCAGGAATAAACAGTTACTCAGAGAAAATCACCTAAGACAACTATCATATCAGTGGGTGTGGGAGACATGGTTTGCTACACAGTATAGAATCATAGAATCATTAAGATTTGAAAAGACCTTAAGACCAACTTGATTCTAACTGTTAACCCAGCACTGCCAGATCCAGCACTAAACCATCCTTCCTTCAGCAAAAGCTTTGTGTTCTGCTTGTTGTAGGCAGAGAAGAAAGGCAGACTCTCTTTTGGTAGCTTTTGCTCCAAACGTTTCTCTGACAGCCTTCTTAGCATATGCATTTATCAGGACGTTTTCATACTCGGTGTTTGTTTCTAGAGCCTTCTGTTAAACACATACGCATATGGTTGTTTGTAAGCGTCTTAAATCTCAAGATTAGCCAGAATATCGACTAAGAAGACTTTTACAAGAAGGAATTTCCCTTCCAACTCAGGATATTCAATGATTCTGTGAATTTATGGTTATGCTATAAATGTTAGTTACTGCTTGAAGAAATGTTTTAAATTCTGAAGGGAAAAGTCGACTAGAAAGAAGAGGTGAATTTCTGTGTACTTAGAACAATAAAAGTTTTCCTTTTTCAGTCTACTGTCTGAAATATTAGTATCAAGCCCCCACTAATAACCATTAGATGTTACACAGAAGGAAAATAAAAGCATTCAGTGTGCTTATCCGGTTATCCAGAGCTTTTTAAATAACATCACCTATCCTTTGGAATATCGGCAGGAAATCTTTTAACCAGAAACATATTTTTTAAACAGAAAATATGCAGCGCTTCTGTTAATGAAAATCTAAGCCTTTATACCTCGCTGGCTCATAATGTTTAAGGAATTAACTAACATTCAAATGCCATTCTGTTAAGGAAATAAGCAGGTAGGTCATTTTGCACATACAGAAGAAGACCCAAAGCAAGCCTAAAGTTTATAATTGGTGCAATATTACTCAGAAAATGATTTTTTCCCCAAAACCTTTGTTTTGTAGAAAACTATGTATTGGGAATAGAATTACTATTTAATCTTAAATTGTTTTAAAACTTGTTTTCAAAAAATGTTTATTTTTAAAGCATGTGTTTCCATTCAGGTCAGTGTACTAGTCAGCATTTACCCAACTCCCAAATGAAGGTAGTTGAGAGGAACCTAAACCTATGCAAGTCCTTCCTCCTTTCCCTTCTGCAAAAGAATGTATGGAAAAGGGATTAAAAATACTCCAGATATTTTCTTGTTACTTTTTCTTCTCAAGTCCATTATGGCAAAAGAAATAGTGAGTACATCTTTATTTCTCCCTCAGCCAAAAGGCCTTAGGACCATTACAAGTTTTGTTCAACACAATCTTGAAGCATCTGCACAGTGCCAGTGTATATTGAAGCTTATGTATTTTAGGGGTGTTGGACCCAGGTAATGTGATCTTAAGTTTGGCCTGTACCTGTTCTAGGTTCCTTTATATCCAGCTCTGGTAGAAAGCCATTGAAGAGAGAGAGAGCAGTATGCAGGTATGATTTTGCTCTCCTGAGAAACACCAGGGCACTCTTCTCCTAAGCCAGAAACCTCATTTGGTTGCCTCAGATTGTTTCCCACCTTCACATTCACATTCACATTCCCATGTGAATGCCTTTCAAAATAGTTGCAGTTAATACAGTAATAGAATTAATTTAGTAATGATTAAAAACACTTAAGTCTGTTCTCCCTCCTCTGTCTTCTCTCCTGTGCAAACACAGACTGTAAGTGAGCTGATTAGAAACAAGTTCCCAATGATTAGTATATGCCAGCAGGAAAGAGTTGATTTCCTAATGCTACTCCACCACCAGACCTATTATTGTTCTCTACTGCTGATACCTTGTTTTGCTAATTCCAGTGAAGGACTGTGTGAGTGGAAATACTGTTAATCAGATAGTCCTTGAGGAACAGTGCTACTGATTAATCATTCCTGCAGACTCTTTGTTCTACTCCAGCTACATCTAGAGAGCAGACAACATTTTCAATTATATGCAGGCATTTATTTTTCAAGGAGTTTCTTAGTATTAAGAAAAAGCACCAGCAAAAATAGCAAACTGCAATTTATTATCTATTTTCTTTTGAGTACCTGCAGCGTTTCAGGTCTAGTGGGCAGAACACAGCACTGCATTAGTCCCTGTACCTGTGAATGTATTTTTGCTATTAGCTTAGTGTAAGAGACTTTAAAATTTAAAAAGCCTCAGAGGACAGGCCTCATGATCCATCTGTATTGTTCAAAAAATCAACAGTCAGAATTTCAAGTCCCTACTCATAATACACTGTAGTTTGTTTAGAAAGCCTTAAAGGATTTACATCTTTGATTTAGACAGTACTCACCCAAGTACAAGTCACTAATCTTTAAGCAAACTGAGTTCAAAATTTTGTCATTAGGGTCATATTTGCAAACCAGGGCTGTTTTGTTTTCTTTTTTTTTTTTTAAAGTGTATCTCTTAAGTCAAGAAAAAGATGGGGGCATGACTGGGATGGGTTGGCCTTGTCTGGCCACCCATTGCCCACCAAGCTGCACTATCAGTCCCCTTCTTCAACTAGATAGGGGAAGAAAATATGACAAAAGACTCATGGGTGGAGATATGGATAGGGGGGAGATCACTCAGCAAGTACCAACACAGTGTTGATTGAGATAGCTAAGCATTACTTACCACACAAAACTCAAGACCAGTTTGAATGCCTCAGTACTCGAGGCTGATGGACCGTAGGTCCATATACGGTGGATGAGAGGAGCAGGTCTGACTCAAAAATTATTGGAGATGGTGTTTTTTTGTAGGTACAGCTCAGGTCCCGCGTGAGACCTGACAGCATCTGTTCATCTGTGTCTCCATCCTTACTTAAGCCTAAATTAGGAAAAATTTCTTCACTGTAGGGGTGATCAAGTACTGGAAGAGGATTCCCAGGGAAGTGGTGGAATCACCTTCTCTGGAAGTGTTCAGAAAATGTGTGGATGTGCTGCTTAGGGATATGGTTTAGGGCTGGACCTGAGCACTTCTGGGTGAACAGTTGGACTCGATGAGCTTGGAAGACTTTTCCAATCTTTATGACTTGATATTTCTTCCTCACCTGAAGAGGCCCATAGGTTAGTGATCGTGCCACACTTCTGCCACCCAGGCAGGTCAGGCAAAGCGTAGTTGTACAAAACAAGCATCTCTGATTTCTTAGAACCTAAGAAAGGTACCAACAGACCACCTGTTCTACTCCTGGTTACAGCGGTGATTTTTAAGCCTCACAAGAACTGCTTCAGTGTTCCTTCTTTGGATGCCTCTAACCTTTAACAATGCTTTAATAAGGTGTAACAACGGTCCTTTATGGGCAAATCCATCCCCACCTCCTAAGCCTCTATAAAGCTCATTATATGTCTCTTAGATTTCCAGCAACTGTGGTAATTTTCACCCTGGACTTCCCCCTTTAAGAAACAAGTAAATCATATTGCCGATATGTTCAGCCAGCACTAGGTATTTATTATCTCATTTCCCATTGAGTCTGTGGGTTGTGCACATTTTAATTCATGTTTGGATTGCTGCCTTTCCTATTTTCGGGTTTTTTTTGTGTTTGGTTTTTTAGCTTTTTTCCCTGTTTGTTGTTGTTGTGTTTTTCTTTTCCCCCTTTTTGAAAGAAGGCCAAGTAATCTGCCCTAGTGAGGTTGGTCTGTAACCAGATATTGCTCATGAATGAACATGTATAGCCGTTACGACACCAGAGCAGCACTCGCAGCAGCAGCATCGGAGCAAAAGGCCCTGTGAGGTGGTGGTTGCCAGGCTTCAAATAAGATATCAAACTTCAGGCTTTGCCACAGAGGAGTGTTTAAATGCCCTGTGGTACAGGAAGCCTAATTTCCATCTCTGTCCTGATAATCTGAAAGGGTAATGACTGCACAGTTTGTCTAGCGAAGTTCCTGGTGCTGCTGTGCTTTCATGTGCATTTTTTCCTTTCCTGTCAAGTTCCTGTGTGGCATCACTATGTGTTATTACACAGCTGCTTCTCTTTACCCTAGAGAGAGCTGCATTTCAGTAGAAGACAAAGCAATTGCTGTTCTTCAAGCATGTGAAATTCCCTGGGAGTGAAGAGCTCCTAATCTTCTGCCTTATTTGACTTTAAAATATTTTTCAGACATCTGCAGATTTAAGATCTGTGATTTAGATGTTGGTAGGAATGCATCCTTAAATTATTATATTCTTGTAGATGATTACTTCTTTTCACCTCTCCCCACCCAGAAAAATATTTTACTGATCTCTTCTAGAAGAGACAGACTTTCAGGCTTACTCAATCAGGCTAAATATTTGCAATTAAATTTCAGTGTACTAGAGGTCATTTGTATTTGAAATCGAAAAAAAAAGATAGCCTTACTATCCTACCAGATGTGCTCCTTCTGCCTGTTCTTCGGTTATATTTAATCTGAGTTTGTGTTTAATCCTACTGCAGTTTTTCAGATTACTTCCTCAGTTTATACCCCAACAACTGATGTAAGCGTTTAGGTAAAATTAGATAATGAGTAAATAATCCATGATGCAAGTGAGATGGTTAAAAAACCCCAACAAAAATGCCAAAACCAACCACACCACAGAATTAATCCATACACCAAATATCTATTTTTTCAAGAAGGAAGGTGTGTCATCTTGGCAATATCACATAACACAGAATGAGGACAATGACCCTCATGCAGATAGCTTGTTCAGATTAGCCATATGTGGTGTACAAAGTTGCTTCTTCCTGTTCCAGAGAAAAATCTAGTCATGAACTGTTTCTGGTTTTCAGTATTAGCCAATCTAAGCTTAGAAAATGCTTCTAGAAGTTTCAAGAATGCTAATTTTCAGATCTGCAGGATTGGTGTTTGTGTACATGCAGCTCACCTTAAAAAAAGGATTTTCACACAAAGGTTCCCTGTGCATATATGAAATTCTCATTCCTGCTGTGCAATCTCCATAACCCCTCTTTATTTTGGCAACCTTAATTTTTTGAAAACATTTCCACAATGTAGAATAGGTATTTGACAGGATAGTAGGATTGTGTCTCATGAACAAGAAAAGACATTGTCATAACTGGCTTGGAAGATGAGATGGAGTGCTTCCCTAAATGATGGACATCAAATAATGAATCCAAATGAAGCAAAGACATAAATTCAAATAGGTTAATTAAAAGTCGTTAAATTTTATATAAGATCCTCTGATGCATAGAATCATAAAATCACAGAATGGTCTGGATTGAAAGGTATCTTAAAGATCATCTTGTTCCAACCCTTCTCCACTAGAACATTCTCCACTAGACCAGGTTGCTTAAAGCCCCATCCAACCTGGTCTTGAACAATTCCAGGGATGGGGCAACCACAAATTCTCTGGGTAAAACAACTCAATAGATTGTAATAAGTGGTGAAACGAGGCATGAATTTCTCATGAAGGTGTCAAACGAAGTTTCTTTTGGTTCTGGTTTGTAATGGTTGGTTTCAAAAACCTCAGTTTCGTATCTGGAAATTGGCTACTAAAACTCAATGAGCTGAATGATGCCTGGTTTGGACACTAAGTTGGACTGGGGGTTGGAATTATTTTAGTTAGGAATATTTAACAGTGACAACCAAAGCTTTTAACCCTCAGCACATCTATCTTATTTTCCATGCTATTTGATGTGTATTTCTGCAGTGCTTTTACCTGTGTATAGAGAGACATATCCCGGGTTTATTTTCTTTGATATAAAAGTTTAAAAGGTCATTCTAACTCTCATTGGAACAAACACTAATTGCAGTTTCTCATTACTAACTGTAACAATCTAACACTGGAGGCAAGGGCCACACGAAGTGGAGCTGTTCTGTGGGCACAAACCAGTAAAGCACAATAGAAGATGCTCTTTTTCTTCATATTTTATATATAGTGGAATCCTTCTGGATGTTATAACTGATAACACTAAGTTGTACTGCAAGAAACTATTAAGCCCTGGCTAAACTATTGTGTTATGAATGCATTGACTTCTGCACAAGAAACCCCATTCCTGCTGGTAGTGCTTGTAGCCATTGAGCAGAAGCAGCTCATATGTCTGTTCCCCACCAAAAAATGTGAATCTGACAATTCTTTTCAAAGGTCAATAAAGGGATCTCAGATCTTTTTTAAAACCCGCAAAAGTCAGTGCCTACCCTGCCTTTCCTTGTGTGAGCATTGTGCTTGTACCAGGTCTTAACAGTACTATTTCTAGGAAATCATCACTGATTTTAAGGTTAATTTTGCAGTCTGCAGCTTCCAGCTCTTGTTAACAATGTCAAAATAAATTTTAGGGTGTTTGCATGCAAGCCTACAGAGTGAATTGGCCCAGACATGTTACCAAGTATTTTTATTTTACACTTGAAAAGGATAGCTGATGAGAGTATGACATTCTGTTTGACTATTAGATGCAAATCTAGAAGGTGGCAAAGTGATATCTTTCCTAAAAATTTCATAGTATGTCACTTCACAAGCTCCAGAACTTATACAGTAGAGAAAGCTTTCCTGAATAAGACAAGTAGGACCTGTCCCTAACAATACAAGGGCCACAGGGAGAATAACTATTAGGAGAATTGGCTGTTGGGATAATAAATAGGAAAGCCCCAGGGGAAAAAAAAAACCAAACAACAAACCACCACCAAATTTACCAGGACGAAATATTATCAAAAAACCAAATGGGGATATTATTGAGATTAAAAGATGTCTTGAAATGTAAAATTCCCCGCCTCATTCATTAGCCATCATATTCACAGAGCTGCCTGTGCAGACAAATTCAAATACTGTGCTCCATCACAGAGAACAGCGCAGGGGAAGAGGGAGCAACTTCACTGCTCTGGTGGGACTGAGAGCTGTGCTTAGCAAAGCCAAAGCTTTTGGTCCTTTTAATAAAATGACAGTAATTTGACAGTAATAAACATTAGGCTGTCACTCTAATGGAGCAGTTTGCAAATAATGTTGACATTATCTTATGCTTCATGTCAGAATGTGGGTCCATATTATCAGCTGATTAATGTGGAAATTGGATGAAATTCTTTAAATCTGACAAAAAGAAGCTCGGATTGCACTGGGAATGAGTTGTCTTTTGTTTTCAACTCTTCCTTTTAAGCCCTGGTAGTGCTTTTTTCATCTCCTTTTTGTTAGTGGTTTGGACATCCCCCCCTCATTTTAAGCATTTGTGTAAAGCTGTGACAAGTTCTGTATGAACAATAATATTGTCTAAATTGCAGAAAGTGCCATTTAAAAAGGTCCTAGAGTTTTGGTGTTTTTTTTTTTTTTTCCTAGAAATACACGGTTCT
>VYZS01015596.1:7693-22971 GCA_013400695.1 Neodrepanis coruscans
TCCCAAAAGCATAGTTGAAATAAACACAGCAGTTGCAAAAGTCAGACAACGAACATCAGTATGAGGACAAATCCCTCTACTGTATGTCAGACACAACACACTGTAAAGAATTAAGGTCATCACTGGTTGTCACGGGAAGAGAAAGAATTTGGGTTGATAAGAGTTACTTCTAGCTATGACACTTGTATTCTCTGGCTTCCCCATCTATCAGATTTATGGCTCAGATTTTATTTGCTTACAGCCTCTGACCTCTTAATTTAGAGCTGTATTAGTTAAATACATCTCGTTCCAAGACAGTTTCTGACAGCAGGAATGTGACACTATCCCTTCATTTTGCATAAGGGATTACTGCCCTAATCTGGGGTTTGGAAAGAGAATAGCAAGTATTAAATAAATTGTCTTGAATGAAGACATCCTTGGACAAATTCTGGAAAATGCTATGGACTGAGGAATCCTTGCTCTCTCCACAGGCTTTTCAGGAGATGGAGAGAAGTCAAAGAATATTTTTTTGCTTCCCAGGGCAGTACACAATATTTCCATGTGCTGGGTCAAGAGAGAGTTGGTGCCTGCAAATAGCCAGCAGCATGCACTTGGAGAAGACACAAGATCAAGATATGAACGAAGTCATTGTTCCCTTAACGTTCTTCACTGGGTGTCAAGAATTTCTTAAGGCAGATAGCTTCTCTTTCAGTGCATTCCCTCTGGGGGCAAAATTACTCCAAACAATAACTAAATGCTCATGAAAAACCTAGACTTCCCATGTATATCTGAGAGGAGACAGTTGGAGCTTTTTTAGTCAGAAAATTCTTTCTCCTTCCAAGATGCTGGTTCATAAAAAACAATACTTTTTCTAACAGAAAGACTTAAGATTTCTTAAATTATTTTTCTTTGCTCTCTAGAAACATACTTTAGAAATTACAAAAATATATACCAGAAGGGGAAATATTGTGGGATTGTTTCTGCTTCAAAACAAAGTTTTGGAGTTTTATCTTTGTGTTATTGATATTGTTTTA
Source organism: Neodrepanis coruscans (assembly GCA_013400695.1). NCBI lineage: Eukaryota > Metazoa > Chordata > Aves > Passeriformes > Philepittidae > Neodrepanis > Neodrepanis coruscans. The sequence goes on from VYZS01015596.1 coordinate 8,707, forward strand.
TTAAGCTGCCTACTGCTGCAACTATTTTTACTGTAAAAAAGATACATGAAGTATTTTGATAGGTAAACAACACATTTCTGAAATTTAATTTAATTTTTTTAAACAACTCTGTCTTAATATAAAGCAACAGGATTTATTTCATGTGTGAAAGACTTTCACAAGATAGAAAAAAAAATTTTCTTCTTCTTCTTTTCCAGCCTATAATCAAGTAACTTATATGCATCTTTGTGTAATGGTTCCTTCCATTGGTTTTCTTTGAATCCATTCCTTTCTGTCCTAAAGGCAGGTCTTATCCATGTAGTAGAGTTGGGTTCTAAAAAAAAAAATCAAAAAGTGTTTCAAGTTTTTAGAGCAGTCAGCCAGTTTGATTAGGATGTCTAAAAACAAGCCTGGCCTACACAAGTTTTTTTAGGCTGTTTCTTTAGTTAGTGGAAAATTAATATCAGTCATATAGGTGTTGGTTTAAGAGCAGTGTCTAAGATGGATGGGATTAATTACCTTGAAGACTTGTCTACAGGCTGACTACAGAGCAAGCCAGGTAAATAGCTCAGACTAGATGAACATCTTTGAGATATCCAAAGTTATAAGAGATTAATGTCTCCTCTCCTTCCCAGTGAAATTATTTAAAACATGGAAGATCGATTTTAGGGTTTTTTTCCTGTCCTATGTTTTTAACAATATTTCTCACTAACAAAAGGTTGGTTTTGTTGCCCTAAATAATTTGATTCTGTTGTTTGAACTTGACATCACCAAACAAAACTGACTGAGCTGTCACATTGTCATCACAAGATCATATGGGAAAAAATAAAAGAGGAGAATATTGTTGCCCCAGTTTATGGAAGGATAGGTATAGAGACGGCATGAAGGCTTATCAAGATGCAATGATGTTCCAGATCTTCCAAACTTTCTAGAAATTATTGGTAGAAATATTAGATTGTTAGTAGGCTGTTATTAGAAACAGTAATTAGAGTTAAATAATAGCACAAAAGCAATATGAAGACTCTTAACTGAAGAATTCATGAACTCTTTTTTCAGTACTGCTTTTTTTCTGATTGTGAGTGATCTCTTAAATATATACACTTGTTAAACATATTTATATAGCAGATTATGTCATAACAAGTAACATAATTCTTAATCATTGCATATCTATTTTTCTCCTTTCTTTTGAGTACACTAACATAATGGGAAATTTCTATTAGAGAAATCAAGCATCTGTAAAATAGAGTCAAGTCAAAAGCAGCAGAAAAAGTGTATTACATGCTATTTTATGTTCATCTTCTACATCTAAGCTGTCAACCTTTCAGTCTCTTTTCTTTGAAAGGGAGCACAAGAACTGTCATTTAATAGTCAAGGGATATTAGCAATGAAAGAACTATCATTTAAATAAAAATAAGAGTTGCGAAACTAATGTTGCAGCTATATGATCTCCAGTCAAATTTTGTTATGTGTGTCAGGCAATGATACTTCATTCAGCAACTCCAAAACAGATATGAATTATAAAATTCAACACACCTTGCATTTAGACCTCTGGCAAGAAACATGGGTATGTGGCAGGCTGTCCCAAATGACTGCCACAAGACAAATGTTAGATTTAGCATGCCTTCGTTTGATGGCTAACCCAGCAGAACAGCATCTCAGTGGGCTGACAGTCTTTTTTATATCTCCACTCTCTCGATTATAGCGTCACATCCCATTTAGCACTCCAAATTCGCAGTCATTTATGGACACCACCCAAGCCTAGGCAGTCAGCTAAAAGGATGCAGCTGTCTGGTTGTTATTATTAGACACCAAAGTTCTAAAACATTGTCATCTTGTGGCAGGTTGAGGACATAACAAGGGAAATAGCCACTTTTCCCTGACCCCAGAAACAAACAGAATGCTTGGAGAGATTTCTGGTGCAAGATGTGGAAATTGCTGCAGGAGGGTTTCTTTAGTGCCACAGCATGGGCAGACTGGCACAAACTAAATCACAGCAGTCTCACATCACAGGATCTGGTCTCTAACTTGTAGCACTGTATTTTCATTCCAAGTGTAGCAATACTCAAAAATACAAAGTAATTTGGCCATTAGACCCACCCACTTCTTAACCAATCTGTTTGCATATTTATATCTGTCTACATATATAACTAAGCAATAAAAATTAGACCTGACTAAGATTAAAATGCGATAGCAACATAATGCTAATAACCGCTGTACCACCCTACTCCTTATTGCCTGGTTTTAGGAGAGATCCTATAGGAAGAGCCTTTTTTTTTTTTTTGCTATCTCTGATTTGTACTGTCACATCAGGACATCTGAAGGACATGCTAAACTCAGCACAGTTCTTCCCAGAGATTACACTGCGTGCACTCATTATCCAAGAGAACACTGTGTCACCTAACCTTGAGTCATCAATGAGTCAGTTTTAGCTCTTCAAGACTGAATGCCATAACTTTCTACTCAAAGCTCCATGAATCATAGAGAGGAAAACAAAAGGAGAGACACAACAAAGCTTCCCTTTACGTTGACACCTGTAGACATGTCCAGGCAAATCTACTGGTGTGGGTATAGTCACATCTGGGCCCATAGAGAAGGAAATATTCAAGGAGGCCCAGCAATATACCAATGCAGTTATACTGATCTTAGAGCAAAGGTCTGGATTCAGAAAATTTGGTTGCCCATGTGGACTTACCACCGATGTCTTCACTGCCTATGAACACCCAGGTTTCAGCAACACGTATGTCTGCCTTCTCACATCCCCAGCTCTTTGCTCACATATTTGCAGTAGAAAATAGACCTTGCATAAGTCTCCAAGCTCTTTCATATGAAATCAAATTAATTATTTATATTAAAAATGATCTCACAGCATAACATCTGTCTTAAAATAAGTACTTGGAGGGTTACTACTTTTTGAAGAGTAATGCCCAAGGCCTTTTGGTTCACCTTGTAATGAAAAAAGTACGACTTCCACTTTCATATGTCACCTGATGGTGAACTGTGGATGGCAGACTCATGGAAACTAATGACAGCCTCTTGGTACGTATAAAGTGAATAAATTCCTTATTCTGTCAGAGAGGAAAAAACAAGAGCCACCACCAAAAATGCAGGTCAAATCAGGAGCTGAGCAACATCAGTAGGGAGAGTTTCAGCAAAGAATGAAAGCAAATGGATATATGTTGGAGAATTTTCAGAGTTATGGGATTTTTGGAGGGCAATAAGCACCTTGCACAACTCAGCTTTTGATGGGAGAGCAGGCCCTGTGGCCTAGCTTATTCTCATGGGAAAAGAATGCATGAGATATGCTAGGACAATTCGATCTAGCTGTTCTCATGAGAAAGCATGCAAGAGAAGCTGATTTAACCTTGGTACAAGAAGGAGAAAAGTTAAACAAAGAAGAAAACAAGTCCAGAAACCCCACGAGGAATAAGCCAATCAACCAGTATCGTTGTAAAGAGATGTAACCAATTAGAATGTATAGAAGTGTGCTCATGAGTTTATTGACCAATAATGATAGTGTAAGAGGTGTCTACCAATAGTAATAGAATTAGAAGCATGTGAACAAGTCAGAAATAGTATAAAAGTATGTCTGGTGCTCTAATAAACTACTTCACTTAGATCATTGTCATGGTTTTACCACTAGGAAGAGTGGTACTGACAAGAGAGGTCTGAGAGAAGCCACACACACCCAAAAAAAAGAAAACACACAAGTAACAAGTTTTATTTCACACACACAGAAAACCGACAATAAAAGCACAAAGACAGACAAATTAAGCTCTCCCAGACCCCACGTCTGGATGAGAAAAGCTCTAGGATAGCGCTGGGTTTTCTGTCGGGGCTCCTGCAGACGCACCGGGATAATTAGAGAAGGACCACAGCCGACCGGGAGAACTCTAGGGTGGCATCAAGCCTCTGCTGGGCCCCTGGAAAGGCACTGAGACAATTAGAAAAAAACGCAAACGCCCACCCCCTTTTCCCCGGGAAGGAAGACCAGTGCTGATGGAAAGATGTGGTCTTCAATCCGTGCCGCTGCCGCTGGAGTCGCTAATCAGCCCACGTGCAGGGGCCAAACTCAGCGCGGAGACGAGCACCGATGTTGCCTCGGCTGGCTCCAGTGGAGAAAAAAGGGAAGATGGCGGCCCCGCTCGCCTTTTTATAGGGGACCAGTCTTTGCACATGTGCAGATGCCCCCTGGGCGACCTCCCCTCTCGGATTGGACGGTTAGTGCCTGGGCCCCCAGTAAGGCCCCGTGCACACACGGGAGAGCCGGGCCCTAGGCCGGAAGTGCACCGGCCCTAGGCCGGAAGTGCGGGTCTGGTTATGGAGGCGCCCTCGGCGCCCCGGGCCCGGCCACCAAAGTGCAGGCCCCTGTGGCCCCACCTGGCGCCTCGGCTGCCCGTTCAGCACAGCGCCCTGCAGCCCAGAACTCTGGGCTCAAGTGATCCGCCGGGCTCAGCCTTCCCGGCAGCTGGGGCTACAGGCGCACACTACCGCGCCCGGCCAGGACCACCCACGTACCAGCAGCTCCAGCCCTGGCACCGCACGCACAGCTGGCTGCGTGCCGCCGGGAGAGCTGGGCACGCCGCAGGCGCCACACGGTGATGCAGGGCCATGGCGGACCAAGCCCTGACGAAAGATGGCCGCGCTGCCCAGTGGGAACATGGCGGGGGGGCGGCTGGGGGGCGCGGCGGTGGGTGAGGCACGAGCTCAGCTGCCTGCTGGACCCAACGGGCAGTGACTGCCGGGCCGGGCCGACCAGCGACGGAGGTGGGGGGGAAAAAAAGAAAAAAAACAGTTTTAGCTTCAACCCATAACAATCATATTGGTCGTTTTCGTGTTGTCTCAAGAAGAAAATATCCTCCGCAGATATAGCTGATTTTTCCAGTGGAGTTATATGCAGGCATGTGTAAGCATAAACAGACACACAGAGAAATATCACAGAAAAAGAATACAACAGAAAGTCAAAGGCAGTTAGTCATTATATGACTCTGAGCAGAAAACAAGCCAGGGGAGCTTTGTGAGGGGCATGCAGACTGGAAACAAAAGGGGATGGGCAGGAATCATAAAGAGAAAGCATTCTGCTCTTTGGTTTCTACTGATTCAGGGGCACAAACTTTTATATACCTTAACAAATACATTTTATCAAAATATGAAATATTTTCTCCTACCTAGAGATTTTGTCCCAACAATAGTGGCCTGCAGAAACATAAGTTAGGCTAGGACTGCAAAACGGAGGGATGCCTCACACTTAGGCTCATGTCTAAGACTACTAAACTGCCTGTGAGGAGCATAAGGTCACAGTTCAGCATTAACCAGGGTAAGGCTTGGACTCATCCATATGACCCTGACCCAGATTAGGCAGGTAGGCAAAGCTTGTTTAAACCACTTGCAGTGGAGGAGAAAGTAGCTGACTGTGAGTAACATCAGAACTAAGGAGTCAGATAATATCTGAGCTGGCATAAAATCTAATGAATAATTGCCTGCCACAAAAGAATTTCTTGAGCACACCGGAACAGTCAGGGTTACTTCGCACCAGTTCAGTGCCATACCATATGACTGTAAGATTCTAAATCCTACGCTGCATTTTCTAAAGTCATATTTTCTATTCCTTGCTGCCACAGTCTAAGGGATAAAAGAGCAAGGAGAACGCTGCAATGATAGCAGCCAGCTGAGAGGCAACATTATGCAGAAGTATGCCTCAAATCCCATCTCTCCATGCGGTTTATTGAATATAAATAGAGTAGCAGGAACAGAACTGAGATGCCCCAAGCACTCCTGTATCTTGTTTACAATCTGGCATGATGCACATGTATTTATTCCAGATAAAACAGGAGCTTTAACAGAGGGAATGCGAACATCTTCAGTCTGTCCGCAGTAGTTAATCATAGGTTCAAATCACTTCAGAAAGATGAGGAAAGCTAAATCCTTCCCATCATCACCATAAAGTCTGAGCTATAATTAGTAGGTGAATGATTAAAACTGAAATGAGATGGAGATGGAGTAAGACATGTCAGCACTTCCAGAGATGCTCCATATGAAGCCCAGTTCAACAAACAGTACTAGAGTATGCTTACCAATCAGTCACAGAGGGAAACTAAACAATTTAAGAACCTGGCTCAGACTGCAGGCATTTAGGGAGCTCTACTGTGATAACATTCAGCACTTGTGTCCTTTAGCTATCACCAGTGTGAGACAGCCATGAAGCAAGACTACCAATCCAAATTTTAGTTCTATTAAAAGCACCAGTGAGGTGGGTCCCCAATTTCAGCCCCTTTGGGGCAGTAAGAACCCAATGCCTGGACAAGATCACATGGCATACAGCCACTGTGTTCTGCAGCCTTGGAGAAGACCAGCAGTTCCCCACTGACAGTGGGGAATCCACTGTGGATTCTTTGCTATCATGGCTACCTTGTAGCATTGAGTTTGTGTGTTGGGGTATGAAGAGGTGAATATTTAACACTGTATCAGACAAATCTCTGGTGTAAAGTCTGTCATGACCAATAAAGTTTAGCTAGGGAGGAATTTGACCTACTATTATGATTCAAGGAGTTTCAGGACTAAGGGAAAGTAAAGGAGAATGTGTTCACTGCTTAAAGGACAGTCTAAATATTATTTTTTCAAAGCTATTCATTAAATTTTTTTACACCCATGAGAGTCATACTCCTATTAATACTGTCTCATATATTTTGAGGCATAAAAGGTGACTGGCCTGCACTTAAATGAATGAAAACAATGTCCCTTTCTAATCAGATTTTAAAGAAGATCACTAATCAGCAATTTTTGAATGAGGTACTGTAGCCATCTAATCCATATCCTGTGATACCTTCACCTTCCCATTTACCTTTTCACTGCCATTGCTCACACGGTTATTTAGCTGATCAGATGCTGAAATGTTGGATTGGCATTTTTTCAAGCAATGTAAGCATTTTTATGCATACTAAGAGAAAACACCTAAACAGTACTAAAGCAAGAAGCAGATGTCTGCAGTTTATCTTTCTTGATTTAATTTTAATAGAATTTACATGAGGTCCTCTTCATATTGAAGTTATCACATTAGGGAGTATGGACTTGTGATGAAGAGTGACAGACATTTGAGAAATTTGTCCAGCATTTGCAGAGGACAAGCTTACACATCCGAGCAGAGAAATTAGTGGAGTGGAGTTCACTCTTCCGGGTCTTGAAAGGACACAGTGGATTGTTTTTGGGTTAGACTCAGAACTGATGTTCTTTTCAAGTTGCTCATCTGATGCAGCATGTACAATTTCTGCATATTTAGCCTTTAAACTCTCTTAGCTAAATATCTTCTAGTGTAAATATTTTGCCTTATCTTGGCAATGAATTTTGATTTCATTTAATTAAATTTCTGAACAGTTGTCAGGCACTGCAGCCATGGAGTTTACAAGGAGTTAGGACACAATCTCTAAACCCCTTCCCAACTCTTTTTGTACTACTTTCTCAAGACCTTAGAGAAGACAAAACCTTTACTCATCTCCACTCATCTCAATGCTGGAAGGGAGACTGAGAGGTCAGGATTATATGAATAATCCTGTCATTCCTCTGGAGAATCAATAGTAAAGGAAACGTTCATCTTCTTTGGAGAATGAGCTGATATTATGGACTTGAAAGATGGTTGCCATCCTGGCTGCTACAGCAATTATTGAAGTAGATTTGGTGTTTGGGGTCTTTCAAAGGCAGCCCATCAAATGCTATTTTACTATCCAGGTTAGAAGTTAAGCCCATAAGTATAAACTGAGCAAGAGCCAAGAGATGTTACCTTTAAAGCAGGCAAAATTCCATCTGTCAGCCTATCCAGGAGGCAGTGGTTTCTAGTTCATGCTGCGTTCAATATCCCTTTCATGCTCTGGCCCTCTTCTGTGTGATTCAGAGTCTGGCACTCTGCAGTACCAACTCATGATGGGGAAATTCTCCACAGCTGACGGATGTTTGCTTCTACAGCCTGATCTTTAAGAGGTGGGTGTACAGGACAGGGAAGCTTTCCAGTGCAAATCCAGTCTGAGTCAAGGTAAGAAAGCGCACTGTCATACAATATATATTGTGTATTACCACAGCATGCTGCTCTCTAAGACTGTAGAACACACAAAATGTCTCTCTTTGGTGGGAATACATTATGTCCAATCTGTCCATTTGTTCTTCTGTCAAATGGGCAATTGTGGAAGATCTGGTCTGCATTTTTTTCTCTGGCCTGAGTGTTTCTTGTGTGGTATTTTATTGTATCAGCCTCAGAAATACCAATGACTTTCATATTACTGTGAAAGAAGACAGAATAAGTGCAGTATCACAATTGCTTTCACACCACAAGCAATACATGACATCAAATTTCAGACAGGGTGTATTGTTTTTTCACATCCCAGAGGAATTTTCCTTTCCTCTGGAACTAGCAGGCTTACTAAAAATACATAGTAATTTATGTTAAAGGAAAAGAATAATTAATCAACTTTTCCATTAAATCTTACTTACCATCTGTCCAGGTAATTTTCATTCAAATGCTTTTCCTACCTCATCTCAGATAGAGCTTTTACTCTCAAATACCTGTTCAGAAAAGAGCTTTTACTTTCATGAATATATATGTATTCATGTGTATACAAAATGAAAATACAGAGACATCATCCATACTTAGTTAGACTGTACACATTAGTCATTGTGCTGCTACCTTTAGATATCAGTGGTCACTAAAAAAGCCTTTTAGTAGAATCTTTAAGCTTATTAAAAACTATGTTATAATTTATTTCCTATTAACTAGTCTACAGGTATCCTTATATAGTAGCAATCAAGAATTTCACAGCTGCAGCTAAATTATACACTACTAAGAGATGACATGTACATTTGAGACTAGACTTCCAGCCATTCTCAAAAGCTTAATTCTACTCAAAAATAAGTGAGAGAAAGGAAGCATTGTTAAGCATGGTGTATACACGGAGAAAAGCAATACAAAAAAGGGACTTGCCCAAGATTACAAAGGAAAACAGGGACAGAGATGGTATTTGAACCCAAATGTTCTAAAACACAGTTCAGTTGCCTTAATAGTAACTTTTTTTTTATGTTGTCTTTAATTGTTTCCACTTCACTTAGACATTATGGTGACAGCTGCCTCACAGAAACCAAAAAATGGATAGAAAGCGAGAGTCAAGAATTTCTTGAACAAAAAGGTAAGCAAAGCAGAAGAGCTTTTCACTTTCTGCAGGGTGTATACTGACTTGTCTGTTGTCTTCATCATAAGAACACCCACTACTTTCACAGGTACCCTAGCTCTTTTATATAGATCATTCTTGTAATTGATAGTGCACAGCAATTTGCTGCTGAATTAAGGATTAAATCAAAATTAAGCCCTTGGTCAGTTTAAATGTCTGTATTATTCAAGGATCCTGTTTATTATAAAGGTAATTCTACCCTTTAATGCCCCTGAAGAGTAAAAATTTTCAAAGTCAAAGCAATGAGCTTACCGTAAATTATATTCTTAGAAGAATGAGTCTGAATTGTCATAACAGAATAGTCTGCCTCAATAATTTTGAAAAAGGAGAAACAGGTTAATCTATACACATTTTAAACAACCCAATTCCATCTACTATTTTTCCTTGTAAATTCACAAGCTAGTGACACATATATGCTCCCATGCTTTATTCATTTAAAAGAGAGACACACAGTCCAGCTGAAACTAAGCACTCAAGTAGGACAACAGAGAGAGGAAACAGAAAAGCAGCCCAGAAAACCTGCAAGAAAGTTTCTGCCTGTTGTGTACAAAGCACTAACTTTAAAGAATAGCTGGTTAAAGAAACAGCTCATTGTCCTGGCAGTAGGCAGGAAAATTTATTGGAGTGTTATTCACTGGCATTCCCAGAAAGTGCACTATTAAAGGCTTCACTGACCGGGAAGAGAGGAAACCCATCCACAGACCAGTGGAGGCTGCATGATCTTCTGTTCCGCACCTGGCTCCTCTGGCTAAACACTGATACCTACATGAAATACTACCTAGCTAGTCACTGCAAACTTAACTGAGAGAAAATGAACTTGTCCAAACTCAGTGTCTCAAGTATGATCACAAATGCCCATCCTGAAATTGCTTCTCTCTCTCCATTAGGCAGAAGAGGACTTTTTGGCAGCTGGCTTAGCTGGTAAGTTGTAAACTCAGTGAAACAAACCAGGGCCCAGCCTCTTCTTCAGCCTTTCACAGCAAGTAGTGTGTTAGCCATGTGTCACTTCCACTACACTAATATGTATAGGAAAGGAAGATGTGCACCTATTAGAGAAAGTTTGGAGGACAGCCATGAAGATGATCATAGGGCTGGAGCACCTCTCCTATGAAGATAGGCTGAGAGAGTTGGGCTCGCTCAGTCTGAAGAGGAGAAACCTCCTGGCAGATCTTATAGAAGACTTCCAGTACCTAAAGGAGGCTAATAAGAGTAGAAATAGGGTTTTTTTACCAGGGCCTGTAGTGACAGGATAAAGGACAATGGTTTTAAATTAAAGAAGACAGATTCAGGGATAATATATAAGGAAGAAATTTTTTACAATGAGGGTGGTAAGATGCTAGAACAGGTTGCCCAGAGAAGTTGTGGATGCCTCATAACTGGAAATGTACAAGGTCAGCTTGGATGGGACTTTCAGCAATTTCATTTAGCAGAAATGTCCTTAGCCACAGCAGAGTGAGGGGAAATAGATGGTCCCTTTCAAACCAAACCTTTGAATGATTCTATGATTATTAAAAAGAGTAATGTCTTCAAAACACCACATCAAAAATCAATCAAAAGTCATGGTCAAGATAGCATTCCTCTGGGGCTTGGGTTTGTGATATTTGTGATGTTTCAACACAATGTGCCTGCCTTCTCTGTTTTTCAGGGAACCAGAAAGCTGTGGTACCTTCCATCCAAGAAGGGAATATGGTCCTGATCCATGCTCAGAGCCTGAACCCAGATGCTCTATAAGCATTGCCCAGAGCTGGCAAAGCAGAAACAGGGAAGTGCAGACAGAAAAACCTTACAGAAAACATGGCTCATGTCTCTAGCCTTGCTCCCTCTTGAAACAAAACATGTAAAATCTTGTTTCTATTCAATGCTACTTGGAGTAATATTGAATATTGGAGTAATTTCAATTATTTATATTGAATTAAATGCTATGGCTGAAGTATCTGTTGGCCAATAAACAACCATTTCAACTATATGAGATTTCTTTTGAAAACATGGCATATTTCATTGGGGAAAACATTTCTTGAAGGTCATCACATTTTGTCTGGCATTTTCAAAACAAAGAATTCCTGGTTCGGACTGACAGAAACCCTAGCATTTACCTCTCATTTTGGAGGCTTTTTTTAATTATTTCTCAAATTAACTCCAATGGAGTATTTTAAGACTTCATATTTTTAATAGGATGAGTAACATCCCTCCTAAAGAAATCATTTTGGGTCAGTGTGAATGAAATTTTTTCAGTCAGTGAACTGAAAAATCAATTATTCCAACAGCCACTGCTGTGTGCAACTCAAGGGCAATGTGAGATCAGGAGACAAATTGGGAAAGAAGAACTGATTCATCCTGCTATAATACTTTTCAATATACTGCTACCCATTTTTTTTGCAATAGGTTACCAGTTTAAGTTTCCAGTTGAGTCACATCTCTTGCTCAAACGTTGCTCGGGTTGGTGCTGAAAACCACAAAAACCAGAAAACAAAACACCAGAAGCAAGGATTTCCATTTCTGCAGCCGGAAGCTGAGAAGGGTATAAATACATTTTCATTATTTAGTTAAATTAAAAGACATTTTGAGAAAGCATCCCATTAATGTCCCTTCCAATAACCAGAGTGGGCAAGGGAAGAGGGACAGCAAAATAATCTTCATAGGATTGTGACACTAATGCTAACACCTGTGCTCTCACAGTCATTATTTTCTGTGATTCTTAAAGTACCAATTCATTTCCTGAAAAAAATATTATATATTAATCAATATTTAAATACTTCTTCAGATGCACAACCTTCTCCTATCTCTTTCTTTTTTCTTTTTTTTTCTTAATTTCATTTACTATAACTACCTTGGGAAGCATTTAGAGGATACAACACAATATCTTTAAGACAATTGATGTGTGATTACACTGATCTATATCACTGAGGAAAACCAGAAGTTTTGTTAATGTGTGAGTTCTCCTAACAGCAATAAAAACTAAATCAAGTTCTTTTTAAAAAATATAGGTGAGGATACCAATTCTGTTGCAATTTTCACCCCTTTCTGCACACAAGTTCAAACAAAAAAAAAAAATACAATGTCCCACCAAAATCAAGATGCAATCTCTCACACAATAGGTCACCTAGGTCTGTGTGCACCAATATATTCTGCTACCAAAATGTTTTTATATTTTTAGGGAGAAAAATCTTTTTCTAATTTCATTTTTCACTTATCATTATTTCTCTCTTTCTCTGCAGTAAAAGATACATTATTTGAGTGTAGGTGCTCTAGCCTGAGAAAGAGTCAAAATCTATGTCTTTAAAGTTGGTGGGATCACATGAAGTTTGCCATCTGGCCATGAGGCGTAAATGCAGAATTAGCATCATGTTTGACTATCTATGATTCCCTTGCTTAGAGGACTTCACAAATACCTTAACATCCTGCAACATGATTTTGAAGCAGTTTTCTTCCATAATGCTGCTAACAATGAAAATAATTGAGGTGTCAAAATTAAGTGACTTAATTCTCACATGGGAATATTATTTTCTTAGTGCTGATGCCTTAAGGAGTGCCTGAGAGATTTGGGAATTCACTATAGCTGGGTGGCTGAGTAACTTAGAATATTAAGGGTAGAAAACAGCCTGTCCTTCACATGTTTGTATTCTTCCGTATAGATAAAGAGGTAGTTAAATCAAAACATAACAGGGGGTGGGGATAGGCAATAAGGGACCATTCTGTTGGATGTTTTAGGGGCATAGTAATAAGATGGGATTTAGTTGGCTAGGTATAATGGGTGGACACTAGAGGTTATAAAAATGGAGAGATTGTTATGAATTTTCTCTTTGGACCATCAGACATCGCCAGTAAAGCTGTTCTCTCCCTGCACTGCAAGTTTGTCTCGTTTCTTATCTCGGCCTGACGGCAACAGTGCCAACAAGACTTGTCTGAAATAATTTTTGGATTCTGATTAAAGTAAAATCCAAAACCACTGAACAACTTTTATGAAAGAATAAAGCAAAAGGATAGTAAATTAATTTCATTTAATTGAGGATCAATGCCTTTTACCTTTAAGCAACACTACTTAAAAGTCAGTTTGTTGCCTGAAAGTAATATGCTTTTTATTGTTTGGCATAACTATAAGGTTTGCTATAACTACAAATAACTGAGAAAAAATGAAAAACTGTTTCTGTTTCTTTCTAGTTTGCTTGCTTCTACATTTGTATGCACTCTGCATATCTTCAGTGTCATTATTTTCCATGTTTCTGTGACTCTTTCACATGGTCGTAGCAAAATGAAAATCATGACTGTAAAGCCCAAAGAATTTGTAGAGCAACCACCGAGCAGGAATTTTATCTGATACTACTCTTAATGCTTTTTTCTAAATGAATATATTTCAAGTTGATAGGCCCCTTTAAATCCTTCCACACTGATAATCTGTATTTCTGATTATCTTATGCATAAGTACCAGCTTGAATTTTTCAAAGCCAAACGTCATTTTTCTTATTTTCTGTAAAGCTTTGCAACATGCAGTTTTTGAATTTTCCCACTGATTTTGAGGTGAGGATTTATAGGACATTTCTAAGTTCTGAGAGTGACTTGATTTTCCTCTTCAAACACCCCAGGTAATTTGTCTTCTTTAAGCAATCTCTTTCTCAGCCCAGTTCAACAAAAGCATCTGAGCACAGGTTTAATCCTTAGTCAAGTAAATGTGGTGGTACTACCACAAATTCAGTGATTTTGGAGCAGAGACTCTGAGAGAAATCACAAACACACCCCAAAAATGAAGAAAACACACAAAAATCACAGTTTATTTTGCGCAAACACCAAAACCTGACAAATAAAGTGCAAGACAGGCAAACAAATTAAATTTTTCCAGGGCCCCCGTTTGGGGTGACGACGCTCTGGAGATAGTGCTTGTCTCTCTCTCCCTCTGAGCCCGGCTGAGAGACTCCACGGTAGTTAGAAGGGGGCACGTGGTCTCGAGATCCCCTTAGCCTTGAACCTCTGCCCGGTTTCGACTGAGGAAAACAACTCAAGAAGATTACAAAACCGCGCACCCCCTTCCCTCCCTTTTAGCCCGAGGAGAGATTTAGTGCTGAAAGGGGGAAAAAGGTGTCCTTTG
>VYZS01015600.1:6050-17298 GCA_013400695.1 Neodrepanis coruscans
GTTAAATCTTTTAAACCAGACGGTATTTGTAAAACCATGTACTTTGGAGTCCAAAAAAAAAAAAAAAAGGTAATAAACATCACACAAGCATTGGTCTTTTAATCCGGATATAACAAAGAGCGAGGGGATCAACATCTTATTTCTGACTACTTTACTGATCATGTTCAGATGCCCTAATGCAGTTGCATCAGTCCTGACAATTTAAGCCCCAAAATATGAGTGGCATCCCTGAGGCACTGCCCCTGAGGAATATTTTCCCTGCCTCAAACCCATTAGAACATTACTTATTCACATTGATAGACAATTTTAAGACTTCTAAATGAAAAAGNGGCAACTTTCCAAAAGAATTTTTACAGTCAGCACACTGAAAGCAGTCTATCAGTAACAAACGGGGAAAAAGCAAATTCAGCTGAATTAAAACTGCTCTAGAAAAAAAAAGAAAAGGAAGATAAAAATTATGATTAAGAAAAAAAAATATGCATCTGTTAAAAAGTGCTGATCAGACACAGGGAATTAGCTCTGTTAAAATGCAACCATTGAGACATGGTTGGAGACTACACAAGAAAGGGGAATGGCAGGGAATAGTTTTATCAAGAAGTGGAAAAACTGACTTAGCTGCTATCAGGGGAAGCTTTAAGAGGCACAAGGATGGTATGGAGGTTACCTGTGAAGTGACACTACTCTGGAATCCCCAAGAAGCTTTGTTTAGAGCACAATTCACTTCTGAAATACATACTCTTTTTGATAAATTGCACTTCACTTGGATGACGTTTCTGGAGAATTGTCCTCCCAATGAGAAAAGGTTACAGGCTTCACATCACAAAGAGAAGAAACCACAAAATTTCTACAAGTCCGGATTTTTTACTTTTTATACAGTGAAATTGCCTCTGAGTCTTCCTTCTACTTGCTGTATACTCTCATTCTTTTTGCCCTTAGAACCAGTGCTGTCACATGCAATCAGACAGAAATTAGCAGATGAAACAATAAAGGAAAGAAAATGCAGAATTTGGTTTGCAGCAGAATGTTTTCTATTCTTATTGAAAACAAGTAGATTTTTATCTTATTTGACTAAAAGCAACTCAGAAATGCCCTAAAAAGCTCTATACACCTACACACACTCTATTTCTGCTATCTCTGTAACAAAGATAAGAGAATATGTTGGCAATCACCACTGCTTTCCTTTAGCCTGCTAGCTGTGTTTTCTTTCCATAAAAACCCCATGTATGTACACAGGGATCTAATCCTGCTCTGAGATGCTATAGAGTAGACCTGGCCAAAGAGGAGAGCCCTGCCTCTGAAAGTACATAGATTCAATGATCTAACAAGACTTTCCACATTCATGTTTCGTGACTGAGTTCATGGTACATATAACTCCTATATATATGAACATTCACTGGGCTTCTGTGGAAGGAAGAACAATCTCACATCACAACAATTACTTGCAGAAAGACTAGGAGAATTTGTCCTGCTGATCTTTGAGAACCTTGTCACTCTCATTCTTTTTAGCTGTATTGGTCTTAATTTAATTTATTGCATACAAATTAGTTTATAGATTAAATTTTATTTTCTGATCCTTCTCAATTTTTCTGAAGACATGGAAGATGTAGAGGAAGTATCCATACATTTAGTCAATACATCTGTTACACACAGAGAAGTTACGAAATATCTAAAGCACTCATCTTTCACCTGAAAATTGACATCACCACTAAAAAATCTGGTTTCCATGAGTTTGGGCAATGCAAAGTTCTTTTTAAAGTCCTGGTTTTCCTCTTTAAAATGTGCTAAAATTTAATTATACTGTAAACATGACAATCTTTATCTTTCACAGAAGAGAGATGCTAGTCTTAATCCCCTTCTTATATATTACATGGAAGGAATTTTTTAAAATTATAATGCTGCCTCTGCAAGAAATCTGCATTAGTAGAGAGAGCACCTTACTTATTTAAAACTATAAATTGTAAAAAGTAAACTCAAAGCAAAATCAAAATCAAACACATCTTATGGTTACAACTGTGGTCTTAACCATCTATGGGCTTCTGTGACATTGCAAACACAGTATCCCAAAATTCTGTAATATAAAAGCAGTCCTATTATACATGGTAGATAATTCACTTCTGTGTCGTTATTGTGGCAATACAAAAAGGAAGAAAACGATGTTGTTCCTTAAATAATGGAAACAATAGAAATGCACAGTTATTCAGTATCATCCAGCCTTCATTTACCTGAAGTATACTTTTCTGATGCTGTTCTTTAATCAGTCATCTCTAACTAAAAAAATAAACCTATATAAAAGAGGGCAATTTTTTTTAATCTAAAGTTTTCACAACTTCATGTTAAATCTAATCTTACTTAACAGCTCTGTTGATAGCTATTAAAATGGCAGTAACTGAATATTATTCACAGCTGTTATTAGAAGGGCTGTAAAATATCAACTAATCCATAATATACACATTTATTTGAGGCAGTTTTCCAAGAAAAATAAAATTGCCACTACTAGAGAAAAACACATGTCAATAAAAAAAATATAAAAGGACTGACCCATACCTAGCAGAGAAAATAAAATATTCTAATGCCTATTAGAACAGATATCCATGTTCCACAGAAGTGCAAAGTGAAAGAATCAGAGAACAAATTCTTGTTTGGTAAGTCCCCAAAAGGGACAGAGGGAGGTTCAAACTGCCTGTATATCATCATACAGTCTATTGTTTGTTATTTGTAAAAGGGACATTGTCCTGGTTTAGGACAATATTAGGTTTATCAATGGACAAGAGACAGATAGGGAAGACAGCAATTTATTAAANGAGATGAAAAGCAGTGGCGACCCCAGGGAAAACTCCGTGGAGAAAAGGCAGCAGGCAGCAAGGTCCGAGGTGGGGGCAGTCCTCAAGGCCGTGCTGAGTAGAGGCACCCCGCCTTCAGCTCCAGAGTCCCAGAGAAAGAGGAAGGGTGAGTGCCCAGCCCCACAGATCTATAATCCCAGCCCCTTCCCAGCACACCTTGTGGGTCTCAGGGGCTGATGGGAAAAACCCAGGCAGAGGTAACCGTGGTAACCTGGCTACTCCTCCCAGCCAAATGTGGGCACAGGAAAATAGTTATTTTTTTTCTTTGTCTTCCCCTGCGGTTTTAAGCTCAACCATTAAAGACATACACTGGAGCCAGAAGCTTTTTTTGAAATGTTTAAAGCAATAAAATTAATGGTAAAAAACCTTGAAAAGATCAGATTCTTACAGAGACATTATTTTGTTATAGGGAATAGAAAAGAAACTTGTGGTCCTTTTTCATGTATTTGTCTCCAAGGGCAAAAGGAGAACTTGCTGTAATGTGTGAGAATTTAACTGCCAGAATCACCCCAGAATATCCCAAAGCACTCCCTCTTTTTCTTCACATCAGTATCTAGTACACAATTAAAGTACCTTTCTCTATACAAGGTATCTGTGACATTATCCATACAACAGGCAAAAAAAAAATAACATTTCAAACAAAGTGTTTCTGGCTCATCCTGTCCGATCAAGCATAATTGGAATCCTGAAGCAACAACTGAACTGGTTTGATTCCTTAACTGAATGTCTACATGCAATTCCCCTTGCCATCACCCACCACAAAACAGCAGCCACTACCCTTTCACATCCAGAAGCACAAGCAAGTGCTTACACATCTGCGTTCTTTCCAGAAATGTTTCATTGTCAGCCTTTCATTATGAACCTTACTGCAGTAATTACATGTTGCTTAAATCCATGGTAGCCCAGAAAGGAGGGAAAAAAGAAGGTGCCTACATAGTCCATGACACACAAGAGTGTCTGTCAAAATTTAAGCCAGCTTTGTGGGCCACATGTATGGAGAAAAAATACCCTGTTAGACATGGGGGCAGCAGAAAAGGATCCAAAGGATCCAGGATGCACACACAATAAGCATCAAATGAAGGACAGGGAAAGGATCTTCCATTCCAGCTCTCAGACTTTCAGGAGGAAATTTTTGAGAATCAGGATCTGATGCCCTACAAGACCTGGACATGATCTTGGGAGGCTGCCTAAATACTGAGAAGCATAACTAATTTACAGGTAAATTTTATTTTTTTGAAAAAATTCTGTGGAGTAGTTTTGCACATCCTTCCAAATATTGTATATTTGCTGGGCAAAGTTGATTGAAATACTTGTTTGGGGTATTTTTGCAAAGAATTTCTTTTAGGGGTTTCTGGTAAAAAGTTACTGGACTTGATTTTTTTCCAAGTTCCAATGTATACTGGCTGCTAGAATTCTGATATGACCCTTAGAATTCTAATGTGGGCAATTTACAACCTAATCTGCCAAAAAATAAATTACTGCTTTCATTGTCAGTGTAACAAGATTTTTTTAAGGCCCATCCCTACTAGGGGATTAGATTCCTTTTTGAGAAAATATTCCCACTACCACCGTGATGGCAAACTGAGGAAAGCTAAGCTAAGAACAGAATTACTCAGCAGGGGTGGGGTGGATGACTTCATTGTCTTTCAGCCTGAGAGCTAATGGCCCTTGATAGCAGGCAGATTCCTACCTAAACCCTGTGCAGGGGAGGGGTGGAGTATGACTGCCTTTTTTACCCCTCTTTCTCGGGACAATAAAAAGTATCTGTGAGGGACAAGCCGAGCTCACTGGTTCTCGGTGGCAAACCGGGGAGAGGGCCAGTGCTGCCTCGCTGATGCGGTTTTGTCCCAGCTGCTGCCCCGGGACCAGACCATCTCTTGCTGCTTACTCTGCCTTGCCTGGCCCAGCTCCCGTATCCAGGTGGACCCTGCAGCAGGCCCCGTAGAAGGAGGGAGGGGAGAGCCCTGCCTGCATGGCCCGAGCTCGGAGCCTGCC
Source organism: Neodrepanis coruscans (assembly GCA_013400695.1). Taxonomy (NCBI): domain Eukaryota; kingdom Metazoa; phylum Chordata; class Aves; order Passeriformes; family Philepittidae; genus Neodrepanis; species Neodrepanis coruscans. The sequence goes on from VYZS01015600.1 coordinate 10,886, forward strand.
TGTCTGCCTTTCCCCATCTCCTGCTGTTCCTGTGTTGGACAAATGACACTCGCCTATCTCAGCAAAACCAGGGGAACCCCCATTCTGCGTGTGGTGAGCCTGCAGACTTCCTGTTTCCCCACAGCTGTGACCACACTGAGGAAAAATACACAGAGGAGGGTCATGGGGGAGAAGAAGGGTTTGTTGGGGTGATTTGACTTGTTACTGCTGTACTACTATTTGTTTCTCTTTTTTATTTTGTGTGTATATATATATATAAAATAGTAAATATGGTAAATACATATAGTAAATAATTGTTGCTTTCTTCTTCTACATTTTTTGACTGAAAGCCTCTTGATTCAAAGGGTATAGTAAAGTGGAGAAAGACTTTTTCTTTTCACTCTAGGAAGGTTCCCATCTTCCCTGGAAGGTGTTGTTCTAACCTGGAACACTACCTTAGGCAGAGGATCTGATAACTGGAAATAATTTTTATAAGAAGCCACAAATAATAGACTTCACAACGCAGTGGGGGACTTGGCCGTGAGCACCTTTAGATCATTCTGGTGATTTTAGCCACTCTGCATTACTTCACTTCTTAAATACTACAAATAAAAAGAAAAAAGGGTTTCTCAGATAACAAAATGTATTTGCATATTCAGACAGGGAACAAGTGACAGTCTACGCTGCATTCCTACAGAACAAGAGCAGTTTCTTTGTCCTCTTTCTGTAGTACACATTATGGAACTTGCACAGTTCTATATATGCTGTGTAGGCTTTCTCACTTAATACTGCAGAATCAAAAGTAAGGAAAGTACATAATATTGAGATGTGAGTCCACAAGGTCCTTTGTTAAATTTTCTTCCAATAGCACTGACAAATTAACCAATTAAAAATAATGTTTTTTTCTCTAAGAGAATGTTGTAGAAAAGCAATGGAGGATAGCACGGAGTAACGTATATTGAATTCCAAGTCAGAATTGTAACAAGCAATTGTTACAGAGCTGGGGAAAAATTCAAGTGAGAAATTCAATGCCAGAAACATCCAAGGGAAATTCCTTTGCAAGAATATCCCAAAGTGTTTTGTTTTTTCATTCAACTCTGCCACAAAAATATTGGAATATTGGAAGGACACGAAAAATTACTATTCTTTTAAAAGAAATTAAAATTCATCTATAAAATAGTCATGATTTTCAGTACTTACATTTAAGCAACCTCCCAAGATCAGTTGTATTAATTTTAATTGCATAAATAGTCTTAGAAAAAAATGCGTGTTGTCACAGTATTAAGCAATTGGAAAAGGATAGAGATTTCTACAGAGAGATCTAACCTGTTTATTCATGTGTCAATCATCACCATGAAAAAGATTTCACTTTATATTAAACATACAAAAGAGGGGAAAAAAAAGAAAAGCCATTTAAATTATGGCTGGAAAAAGCTACTGTCAAGGCCTATCACTCACCACAGACATGGAGGAGGGCTGTGTGCTGTGAGCAGTAAGCCCTTTCCTACTGCAGAGCCAACAGCAATGGACACCAGCAAAGACATCGACTCACACATGCTCTGGCACTGCCCAGGAGCAGTGAGCTCATTTCATCTGTTGTGCCAACCAAGGTGTCTTCATGGACACATTGATTTCTCCACCCCTGGAATGAGAGGCTGTACCTGTGATTAAAAATGGCCAAGTTCCCTTCTATAGTCATGAGAATAACTGGCGTGGTGCAACTAACCCTCAGAAACACATTGGGCTTGCCTTCATCACACACTGGGAATGCCAGTGTGTAGCTGATATGTAACCTATGTTGACCTTGAACTGTAACCAGGTTTTTTTCTAGGACAGTACCAGCTGGCCAGGACAAAACTGTGACAAAAATGTGCAAGAAATTTAACAATTTGGATAACTATTTGATAGTCTTTGGGTCTGCACCATGATCCTATTTAATTAGCTAGTATAGACATAGTTGTGGTGCTGAAAGAATACATGGTGCTGAAGCTAGGGTTCCTGTAGGCCCTTCTTGATAACCATCTTTCCCAGATGTCTCTCAAGAGTCAGCAGCTTTATATGAATTAGTTGAACTGGTACCAGGCACCACGGTCATCTTTCCTGAGGAACTACCTGAAATTGTTGATTAAACATTATACAGACATCAAACCTCAGTGGACTGCAAAGGGACCATGGAATCTCCTGGGAAACCTGGTAGCAGAAGGCCTGTCTGGCCCAAACCTGGCTAGTAGTGCAGTGTCTAGTGGATGACAGGCAAGAGGTTCATGAGTCAGGCAAATTATCCCAAGCATCTGTAGGTAAAGCTTTCCTGCTTTATCCCTCCTTCTCCCACATGTTCCTGCCCCTGTACCTGTATCTCTCTGGCTCTCACTTAACCACCTCATGGGCACTAAAGCCATAAAAGTATACCTGCCAAGACAGCAAAGTGTTTTCTACCCATTCAGTTCTTTGAATCAAATTGGTATCAGGCAATTGTCAGTGAAGGCGTGAGGGAGGGGGCATGGGAACAGAAACAGACTGAGGAAAGAACAAACAAAATGTGGAAAGGCAAAACAATCTCTGCTGAGATTTGCTTGGATTGCTCTAGACAAGCTCTCTTAGAGGTTGTAGCACTTACCTGTGGTTCACTATTATCCATGTATATTTTTTTTCAAGTACGTTGAAGCCTCCACATAATATAAATGTTTCCAAAATAAAAAGAACTGTATCATAATGAGCTGTTATAATCACTGATAAGTGTCCTTTGTAAAGCTTTTGTTAAAGAAAAGCACTGAAAATATAAATTCTAATGCTTCTTTCTGTGAAGGTACATCTGAAATGAGGAGGAAACCTTCAGAAGGGGTTAACTCTGTCACTGTAAGTACACCTACTTCAATACAAACCTGGATAAATTAGTGAGGACAACAGACTCCTCTGAGCTTTGTAGACTCATAACAGGAGACATCTGATCTCTCATGTTTCAGTGAGTCAACAGTCCCTGGTTGAATTATTCTTGTTTCTTCTGGAGCAGCCAGGGTCCTGCAAGTCTGACTTCATGTGACAGCTCAAACAAATATTCTTAACAAAGGTTAGGGAGAGGTTCTTAAGAAACAGCAAATTAATCACTCTGCAATTCCAAGCTTAAAAGCAGTTGCTTAATACAGTCCAATAGATACAAATCATGACACAGTTCTAGAGGTTAAACCTCATGATCTGACCACACAGTAATTTCATCTGTGAATAACACCCAAAATATTCAGGTTCAGAATATTTAGAGTCTTCGAAGAGTATATAAAGTCTCTCAGGTTCTCTCTCAGAAGAATGTGGAAAACAAATGTTCTTACTGGAGAGAACTGTCATACTCTTGGGCATTCCAGTACTGCAATCAAGCAAATAAATCTTCATATGGAGAAAGACAGAAGACTAATAAACTTGGATAGATATAGCAACAAGGTGTTTAGAAATCACTCAGAAGCAGGGAGTTGGACAAAAGCTTCTTAGATGCCATACCATTTAGTTACATATAGGGAAATATTTGAGCTTAATTTAGTAGCACTTTTAGTTAATCCTTTAAAATTGTTGTTTTTCACTATTGTATTTTATATGTCACTGAAAACTCTTTATGTATATTAAACTGTTATCTATCTCAAGATGTTAAAATTTATAGTAAAAATATATATTTCTTTCTGTGTTTGTGTCCTTTGAGCTTATTCTGTCTTCTAGCAAGAGTATCTTAAAGCAGCAAGAATAAGCATTCAAGATAATAGTTTTTTTTATGGATCTTCTCTTAACAGTCTAGCAGATGAAGTAACAAAGGATCTGCCCAGCAGGTGAATTTCTATTAAAGGCTTTCTGTGTTTTGGCAGTGGCTCACAGCATTGACATCCTCTCACAAAACACTTTGTATCAAGGAATCAGCATTTTTCTAGTGACAAGTCATTTAATAAGAAAATTCCTGACGTAGTCCAAGTACAGTGCCTAAACAACCACACTGCAGTTAGGAAGGTTTAAGAGGTGTGCCAAAAAGCAAGTTTATTGCCATCTGTAAAAAAGTATGCAGCACGAACAAAGGATGGTGGATCAGTGGAGAAAACAACAGGTTATTGTCTTTGCAGCCTCACAATTTAGTTCTCCCCCTCAACTTCTCTTGTGGTGGAATGTTTTCTGCATGTTCCAGAATCACTCTTCTGAAATGGGAGCCTCATGTTTTCTGAGCTAAACAGCTACGGCCCTGGCTGACACCAGTGTCTGCTTTAGCTGGTCATTAGTCAGTGTACTATCAGACCTACCCTGTAAAAGCATGATCACATCAAACCAGAGTTTCACACCAGTGGACACACCCACTATGCTCACATAAAGAATGCATTTGTTTCACATCCACCCCAACCTGCTCTTATATTCCTCAGTGCTTAGCAAATAAAACCTGCTGCAACACAAAGTATACTACAGGCTGATGCTCAACATATTACCCTCTGTGGTAAAAAGACTTCTCAGACTGTCAAATAAATTCTTCTTAGGACACCATCCTAAATTTCCATTAAGCTGTAGGGAATAAAATATTTTATAATGTATTTCCAAACATATAGTCATTTGTCCTCTGAGTGCCTCAGGAATGTTTACAAACTGGATTCCATGAGAATGCTGTGCAGGCTGGATAGTAAAGCAGCTCTGGTTAAAAGGTCCATTTAAGGGTTTAGGGCAGTAACGGTCCAGTTTATACAAGTGAAGAGGCAGAGGCCATAGAAAGGTAAGGGTTGAAAATGAAGCATAAAAAAACCTACAATTTCACTCACTTGTTCTACAGGAACAAAAAAAATCTCATCCACTCCTGCTTTCCCCTGCTCCCTAGAAGGGAGCTGTCCCTGTTACAGCTGCAGTTTATAATGTCAATCACTTGAAGGCAGAAAATTTTCCTTTTTTATGGGCAAGTATGCAAAGTACTCAGGTAAATTGGGACCATAAATAAACTTTCCTAAACACTACAGGAAAATAAAATAATTAAAAAAAATATTGGAAAGAGAGGGATTTCAGTTTATAAAGAGAACATAGATTTTTTTTTTTAATTTATTAAGGTAATAACAGAAATCTGAGTTCCTGTTCCAGCTGTCATAGGCCTTTTTGTAACTCTGACGTGTGGTCTGAATGTATTTCTCTTAAAGTCAATAGGGGTTTTGTCATTGTCTTTACAGGAATCAGCATGATTTAAGAAATTTCACCAGTGTTTGTTGACCTCATATCCACCATGGAACAGCACAATGCAAACACAGGCTTTGCTTGTGGCACTCAGCTGGTGCAGCCTAGCCCCTTCCCATGCAGGGATCCCAGCTGGGGATGAAAATAACATTAGCCACTGCCATGCTGTGTCCATGCTGGTAATCTTGCCCTCTCAGCCTGTCTACACAAGAGACATTTTAACATTATAACAAAGAGACTAAGTGAAAGAGACACTTGAGAACTGTACCCAGCAACTAGTCATTCCACAGGACTCACATAGTGCAGTAAGCTATGGTGCAAACTCACACATAATCTAAAATATCATTGCAGAAGTTTATCTAATTTTTCTTTCTTTGTGTAGGAGCTGCCAACTATTTTTACTTTGGGTGTGGGGACACTGAAATCACCAATATTTTATCTAATCTACTGAATTTAGATTACTACACATTTGACCTGATAGATCCTGGAGCAGAACAGCTTTCCCACCTTATCCCTGCCTCTCTTTGCTTTATTTTAGAAGGGATATCTTCCAAACAAAAAAATGCTGAAGGTAAAAATTTTTCATTTAAATCTAGTGCAGCCTAGAACACAGATTTGAGCCTTCTCCATCATTTTCACAATTCACCTTCCCATTGCAGTATAGCAAGTAGAAAGGGAAAAGCAGGGTTCCCATAGAATAGATGGCATGCAAAACACCATAATAGATAGAGATACTTGTGTAAGATCCTCGTTTTCATGTCAGTCTCACAACTGACTTAATACATAATCTTTCTTAATTTTAGTCAAACACGTTTTTATTTTAAGAAAATCATGCAGCAGAAAAATTTTATAATCTTATAGCCAAGTGCTAAGCCATATAATGAAGCAATTGAGATGCTCTCAATAAAGCAATTTTTATCTGAGGTTGTTTTAAGAGAAGAATAATAAAACTATGGGACTTGCAGTATCATTCACAGTGCTGTCTCTGAGTTTCTAAATTTTCTAGGTTAAGTTCCTTCACCAGATTTTGTCTCAGTTTTCTCATCCATAAAATAAGTGGCATGATATTGCTGTACTCTCTCAAGTGCTTCAAATTTTGTGGAATTTCATTTGCTGTCAACAGTTGGGAGATTACAGTGGAATTTGCAGAAAATTTGTACTAGAAGACAAACTATGCAGAAAATGGACCTCTGGTTTCTAGTAAGATATGCAGCAAGTCTGAAGAATATTTTGTACAATACATCAAATCCAGTTAATCATTC
>VYZS01015600.1:20821-33823 GCA_013400695.1 Neodrepanis coruscans
CAGTTGCTCCCCATGAAAGATATGCCCTTGATGACTGCCAGAATATATGACAAGAAATGCCTTTTTGAGTTAGGAGTCCTGTACAGCAGCAAGTACAGCCACAATCAGGGAGTCATTTGTTGCTGCCACATCGCATTCTGGCATTATTGCAACATTAAGCTTGAATTATGGAGCTGCAAAAGGATGGGGGGGGCTAAAAAGCATGAAGATGATCTCACACTGCCATACATTTACACGCTTCCTGAAACTCTAGGTTTCAGTTCAGTTCAGTTACACTGAAATGTAACTTTAGGGGCACTGCATCATCCTAAAAAACTATATAGGTAGGAAACTGTGGATTGATTTAATTTTTAAAATAGAAACCAGAATCTCCTCATCCTGCTGTACCACATTTTTGTTTCACAACTGCAGTCCTGAAGTGCTTTGTGCCAAATAGCAAAGCTACTAGGAAACCTTTTCTGAGAAATTTTCAAAAGCTTTCTAAAAGAACACAGCACTTCCCAATTGTAGAGGGGGTATCTCTAGAACCAGCAAGAGTTCCTGCAAAATGAGGACTTGAAATAAGTCTATACTTCTTAAATAAGGTTAATAGAACAACAAAAAAAATCTTTTTCTGTCCCAGAAAAAGCGATTTTTAAACAGTGTTTTGTTCTTTTGATTTTAATTTTTTTCCCTTATTTTTCATATTTTGTTAAGGAACCTGGAAACAATATTTTCAACAAAGAAATAATTTTAAATTATATGTTTAATACTGTGGGTTTGGACATCTTGTATTTCACAAACATATTTTACTTCAGATACAGGCATTTCCTTAAAGAACACTTAGCATTCAATTAAAAAATATTTTCAAGGAAAATTTGGATCTGACTGTTTCTAGGCTTAAATTCTCCTCTGGAATTTTTACCACCATTTGAAAAGAGTTTCCATACTTCTACTTTTGTACAGCCACAAGCATTTCTAATAGAAGAATTCACTAAAAAGACATTCTACAGATAGAAAATCTATCACAACTTATATTAAAGTATTATAGCCCGACTTTGTAATTTATTTATCAGATTTTTTCAAGAGAAACACATAGCTAAGTATCCCATGGCTCAGAGAATGGAAGTCATCTGGCTAAGTGATGGATTAGTGATAACAGATAACTGATCCATCTAAACAATGGATTCTAGATAATGGTAAAGATGATATCCAAAAATAATCCACAACAAACTAAAGCACTGATGTCCTAATGATGGGTACTTAGCACACAGATCAAAGCTAATTAAATTTATTTTACAAATCAATTATCTGCAAAGTTTAGCAGTAAATTTTCTGTAGATATGCTGTGATATTTTTGTACTGTTTAATGAATTTATGGCTACATTTTAGCCTGGGGTTTATTCTCAGGCTGGTGAAAGAGCACTCATTGTTTGTGACTGCCCCTGTGAATAACACAGGACAATTTCTCTCACGGAACTGGGTGCTCTGCACTCTATAAAAAAAAAATAACTCTCATTTTCCTACTCTGACATGATTTGCAAAATCTCAGCCTATGTTCAGTGAACATTGCAGCACAAAAGTAGAAAAGTATTTAAAAATATTATCCTGAGAAAATATTTTTGTACGAACATTTCCGTAACAAGTTATTTAATTTTCCTGGTAGTCCTCCTTTCAAATAAATTCATGAATAAAATCTCACACACCAAAGTTGTGCAGAAGGGCAATAAGCTTTATTGATAAGAATATTTAGAAACATTATTTGGCTAGTTACCCCCAGCCGAGCTGTGCGCACATTGTAGCTTCTGCACACACACTAAAGAACCTCATCAAAGCCTCTTTAGATGTAACTGCAACAGAAAAGAGAAGCGTGGAGAACGGTGTGCATTATAGTATACACACTGATTTACAAAAAAAAAATCAAACCAAACCAAAAACATAAATCAAGATGACTTTCATACTCTCTGGGAAGAAAATTCTCTCCAGACTGCAAGTGCTCCAAAGTGGTGGAAACCTAGGCTCTCAGGGAAATTTGTGCACAAGGTTCCAGTGGCAGAGAATTGTTTTTCTGACAAAAAGCAATGAAGGATGTTCTTAAGCCATGAATTAGTTTTGGTTTCCTCGCTACTATCAGATATTTAAATGAAAATAAAATACTCACAAGGTCTAAGAAAAAGGAAGAGGCAAAGATTTTCTGTAAAAAATCCAGACATAAGAATTACATCTGTGTTTAACACTTGCCTAGCATATGATTTCATATGCCAAAACTAACATCTGCTTGTGTAAACCAATAGAATCACAGAATCATTAAGGTTGGAAAAGTTCCTTGAGATCATTGAGTCCAACCATTAATCTGGCACTATCAAGTCCACATCTAAGTCATGTCTGTAAGAACATATCATAATACCATAGTATTAACATCTAAAAGATGCAATCTTTCCCCACAGCTGAAGAAAAATGCTGTTCTGTGTCTCAAGATCTTCTTTACAGTAGTTGCAGTTCCATTTCAAAAACCCTTTGAAACCTTTCCCACAAACTATTCAAATTTTATCAGAACCTACATGAAGTGTGGTAAGAGATTAACTAGGATTCCAGCAGTATATGGATGACTTCAGTGTATATCTCCTTTACATCAGTAGTCTCCAAGATCTCCCCATGCCTGCACAATACCAGAAGCTGCTTGGGCCATGGAGAAGACAGAAAAGAATGGAGGTACTCAAAGAATTTCCCTTCTTTATGACCCTAGGATCACCAGATCATCATAGGATTATGGAAAAAATCAGACTGGAAGGACTGCATAAGTTCTTAGACCAGGTCAGAGCTGGGTATGCTGATCTTCATAGACCATAAACCAACTCCCAGCTGGGACTGTTTCTAGACCCTGATGTAATACTGTCCCTAAGAGATTTCCTGTTAGATTGTACCCATCCTATCAGACTCAGATCTGACCACGGTGATCCATGACTTTCTGGACACTGGAACAGGTCAGATATATTTGAGAATTTTTGGGAGTACCAAGGGTGATGCTCTACTTCCTTCAAAACTCGTCACAGGTTTCTGACTTACTCATTCTCTTTGTCTAACATGGAAGACAGGTAGTAATTGATTGAGAGCCTTCCTTCCTTATGCCTAGGATTTTGTATAAGGGCAATTTTGTACTGTTTAAAGAATGAGACTATTTACAAATGAAGGGAGATAGCACAGTTAGGTGCCAGTAGTTCTGCACCTAGATTTGAAGAATTATTGTCTTCTGAGGTAAAACCAAACACTACCCCTCAGTGAATTCTTTATGCAAATAATCATATCCAGTTATGTATACTGAAGTATAAAATAGGACAAGGAATACAAAAGCAAAATCAAACCACAAAACTGTACACAGATTGTTCTGTGTCACCTGCTGGCAGGAAAATGAATAAGAAATTGGAAAAAGTCATTAATTCTGCTTACAGTATTAAAGAGGAGTTCATATAAACAAAGAACATGGGAACATACAAACACTACACCATTATTTTTACATTTTATTTCAAGAATAAAATCACATCTGCCAATTTATACTTGGCCTGTTGCTGCTCTTTTCCTGTATCCTCAGTATCCTCTGAATTATGGACTGTGTTTCTCACTAGATAATGTGTATTTATCTTCTTCCCTTTGAAATCCTGTCACTGCTTTAAAATTGAGAACTAGTGAAAAATATCAGCATACTCTCTTAAAAAAGTCTGATGGTCTTCCATCTCAGGTAAGGGTACTAAATTAGGCATTCACGCATTTGAAACAACCTAAGCAAATATGATTTTTTTTTACTAGTTAGGTATAATTTCTGTTGCTTCCTCTACTTCCTGTAAGAAACTGTGATATTTTTCTCTGTGAACCAAATATAGTCTGGCTGTCTGTCATTTTTATCCTTTTTGGAGAGACTTTCCTACCTGATGAAAACTTCACGGAAAATTGAAAAGGGAGTTTATAAGTAGCAGCTGCAGTATGCAAGCCCCCAAAATACAGAGTAGACATAGGGAACAGGAAGACAGAAACACAAAGATAAAAAGAAGGTGTTGGGGGGAGGAGGGGGAGAAGGGGAGTGTTTCTGTTTTCTGTAAATATATAGCAACTCTTTGAGGGCAGCCCAACAGCTGACAGAGCATCCCAGAGACCTCACCTGCAAAATTATCTCTTTTTATATTTCTTATGAAGGGAAAAAATCATCTTTCAGGTTATGCATACTCTCAAATCTTGGATAGAGGTTAATAGTGTCATGTAAGAGAAAAATAACATCAGCTACACCAACTCACAACACTAGCTTATGATTTAGGACAAGGGGAATGATTTTTTTTTCTTCATTGCAAACTTGAATGTAAAATCTTCAGTAAGTTGCCTCACCTTCCTGTGCTTCCATTTCTCATCTGTAAAGTCAGGACAATAGCATTTGCCAGGTATACTGTGAGGAAAAAATACATTAAAGGCTGGGAGATTGCCCCAGTAGTACAGTGGTAGGAACATAAAGGAGCCAAAATAGAGTTTTGCTATTGAAGGTTGTCATTAAAATACTGAGTAGTGCTCCTTATTGGAGCTGGCTGGAACACTTCCCATCAAACACTAACCGATTTCATCATTTGGCTTTCATCAGAGCCAAAAGCATTTTAAAAAAATCTCAGTTTTGACAATGTTTTTGAAGGAAAGGTTTCTTTGATGCGGACTGGACACCTCAGTTATTTCCAGAGACAGGGGTCATGCTTTTCAAAGCATCTAAGAGGTTTATCTTTGACCCTATGAAGAAGAAAAAGTTGAAACCTAAAAGGCTACTATGCTACACAATCATCATTGTCCAGCCGGTCCTGCCACTTCTGACTCAGAACACACTGGGGAGAAGAACTCCTGTGCTAAGCAAAGAAAGTACCTCTTCCAGAAAGGCCATGGAAATGAAACTGTTGGGCAGGGTTTTCAGCAGCTGCCAAGTAATCCATTCTGAGTAAGTTAAAGTGCTGGGTCTGACCTACCAACTTTGACATAAGAATGAGCTGCAACCTGATTATTCACACCTGATTATTTAAACCTGCATTTCCAGGCCCATGCAGTTGCCTTCCATCTACATTTTTCTATTTTTTTTTCTCCAATCCCACATCAAGAATATAAAATTACACTTACACAATATCTGGGCAGTTTGACCTGGGGGGAATCTGCTACATTTTTTTTTTAAGTTCCTGTATGCATTCTTTGAAGCAGTATCCCTCATACCCAGCAGTTCAACAGTTCAAATAATGACATTGCCTCTACAATTTTTTCTATTTTTTTTTTTGGAAACTAGCAGTAATTTAAGTGTAACCTGATTTAAAGCCTATATATACTGGTACCAGCTGCATGAGGTTGCATATGGATGGATGTGACGGTTTCACTGTCTAGCCTTAATGCATAACAAGGATCACTGTAGAATAATTTAAAAAAAAAAAAAAAAAAACACACCACGGAAACATCTCATTACTTTCCTATACCACCTACTTCAAGTATCTTCAGGTTTCTTTCTAGCTGGACTGCTAGCACTGCTTGGATTTACAAAGGCAAAAAGCCCTCTGTGCAGACGTCGGGGAGAAAGGACCGGGAGTGCAGGACCGAAGGGTTCAGGCTCCACCTAGTGGGAACACACTCTCTTCCCTCGCAAAAACCGCTCCTGGGTGGGCAGACTGTGCTCTCACCCATGACTGAGGGGCTCGCACACACCCCCAGAAAGAACAGCTGGAAGCACAGATCCCTGTATTCCATGGAGATCCCTGTATTCCAGAAGCTGTGTTCCACAGAAGCAGATCCTGCAGCACGGCCCACGCGCTCAGGATTCCGGTAATGCTCAGCATCCCTCACTTGCTCTGCATCCCATTGTGTCATTCCCCCGCTACCTCGGGACAGTTGACTGGAGGTAAAGGGCACAGTTTGATCCAGACTGTTGACTGCGATCTGTGTCCCCCTCAAAAGACCCAAATGACTCTACTTTCAGAGCATTTCAGGGCAGATTGATGCCTCATAAGCAAACGTGGACTTTCCCTCCAATGTTTAATCTCTGCCTTCTATCTCCCTGGGGCAGCAACTCAAAGAAAATGACCCTCAAAAGGTATGATTTTCTCCTTCACACAAAGCTTGTTATCCTGGGGCTGCTTTTTCTGTTTCCTCTCTTCTATTCTCTTTTTCCCCTCCCCTCTCCAGAACAAAAAAGATCATACATCTCATCAGGATCTGTCTTCACAGTAGATTCTTTTTTTTCCCTCCTTTTGACAACTTTCTTTTCATAAGAAGAAAAAGTATTTTTTTCAATGTAATTGTATGCTGCTTTGTGTACTTTGATATAGTAACAACTGTCATGAAGTAGATATGCTGCTTGCTGTTTTATGAAAAAGACATTTAATCTGAAGTACCAATCATTTAGTCTCATGACTTTTCCCATTTGTTACAGGCTTCTTATTTTTGATGGGAGGGGGGTTTAATTCTGGACATTTATTTTGTTGGGAAAGTTACAGATTACTTATGTCTAGCGGAAAAAATCTGTGTGTAGCATGTTAAAAATAGCCCTTCCTGAATTCATTTTTCTTTTTGAGGAATTTTAAAGTCGTTCATTTTCATCTCTTTAGAAAGCAATGTTTTGTAATTACGATCTAAGGATAGAAGAGAGTCAAAGATTCAGGGAGATCTGACATGTTTTATTAGAATAAAATAGATAGAAAGAAGAGACAAGGCTTCAGGCACACACACCTAACTCTTGAAGGATGCTCTGCAGATCCCAAAATAAGTCCTTTTTTTGCAGTGAAAAGCGTATGGATACTCTTTAACTCCCATTGTATCTCTTCAAATAACTGACATAATTGCAAGGAGTGCCATAATACATTTTGTGTCTTTTCAGCTAACAGTAAACAGGAATAAGAAATCCAAATCCAAATAAGAAACCCAAATCTGAACACTGAAGATCTGTTTTCTGTACATCATTAAGTTAGATTCCATTTTGAAAATGTAAGTTATTCAGTGGAATGAAAATAAAGCAGGCTTCACACCCAGATCCTGCCAGAATTAGAGCATGTCTGATGTTGCAGAGATTTAACAATTCACCAAGTCTGTCGATATCTTCTTTGCTATCTCCCTGTACTGATTGCATCAGTTATCTGTGCGTTTGGGCCCCAGTCTAGCTCTCTCGGAACCAGGAACAAATGCTCTCAGCCTGCAGCTGAATAAAGGTTTATGTACAAATCCAGAAAAAGGGATTTGAAAAGGCAGGCAACTCTGAGAGATGTTTGGGCCTGGACACAAGGCTGTGTTACAGATGCTGGTTCAGGCATGGGCATGAACAGCTTCTTGGATGCATAGGAGAGATGCTCTGACCCTGCAGAAGAGGGACACAGGATCAGGCAATTCAACTGCTGGTAGGCAGGCATGTATGCCCATCAGCAATGACACTGTATGTGATGCTACTTGCTGCTATTAATCTCATAGAAGCACTGTTTTATCGCCTATGAGATCTGAGTTATGCTTTCCATGTTGGTCTGGTAGTGGCATTCCCTTATGTTCATACTAGTGTGTTTTCTGCTGTTTGACTATTTACATGCAGTGCCTGTTTTTGCTAATTAATTGGGAGCTACTTGCTTCTGTAGAACATCTTTGTTGCTGTCTTAGGTAATCTGGTTTTCATCTCCTCCATGCTTAAATATAAAAAGTTTGTGCTTCCAGTTTTTGAGCCCTTTAAAACTTCCACTTCTCTCTACTTTGAAATATCAGTTCCATCAACTTTAGCTCCTGCCAAATTGGAGTGAGATCAGGGCCCATTAGCAAGTAGAAAATAAAATTTTTTAAAAATTTCCAAAATTTTCCAGGATAAAGGGGTTAGAAAGATGAACTTTTTATGGCAGAGAAAGCAAGCAGCAATTAGTTAGAATTGCATCCATCAAAGGAAAGATTTACTCAGGGAGCTAGTTAGTCTTGTGAATCACAGCTTGCCCAGGACTTGGAAAATAAACCTTTCCTTCTGTGCTAGCTCACAGAAATTAAAGGCAGTGAGAAGAAGAGGCCTCTCACATAAGATGGAATTTCTCTATCCTAAAGGGAGACGATGAGTTTACTTCATGGTTTCTTCACATGTTGGTCTCTGCTGCTCCTTCCTCCTCAGGGTGAGGACTCCTCACATTCTTCCTCTGCTCTTCTGTGGGGTCCCTTTTATAGAAGAGAGTCCTCCACATACTTCTCCAATGTGATTCCCTCCCAGGGACTGCAGTTCTTCATGAACAGGTTGCTACAGCCTGGGTTCCCCACACAGTCACAAATCCTGTCACCAGACCTGGACTTCTCTCTCTAGAGAGTCACAGATTCTGGCAGAAGCCTGCTCCACCACAGGTTTCCCATTGGGTTACAGCCTCCTTTGGCCATCCACCTGCTGCAGTTCTCCATGGGCTGCAGATAGTTGTGTGCCCCACTGTGGATCTCCATGGGCTGCAGGGGGACAGCTTTCTCACCATAGTCTTTGTCAGGGGCTGCGGGTGAATATCAGCTCCAGCACCTGGAGCACCTCTACCTACTCCTTTTTTACCAGCCTTGGTGTCTGCAGAGCTTTCTCACACTGTTCTAACTTATCTCTCCTATTACAGGCTGTTGTGCAGCTTTTCTGCCCTCCCCCTTCTTGAGTCTGTTATCCCAGAGGTGCTACCACCATTGCCAACAGACTCAGCCTTGCCCAGACACCAGCAGGTTCATCCTGGAGCTGGCTTGCATTGACTCTGTCGGACATAGTGGAAGCTTCTAGCAGCTTCTCACAGAAGCTACCCTGTATCCCCTTCCCACCCCCACCCCCACCCCCATGTAAAATCTTGTAAAGCAAATCCAATACAAGTAAATATTGTATTTATTTACGTTTTGAAAACATTGCAGACTTTCTGTGCTCATTTTCTTTATTTTTTTTAAAGACCATTTCTCATTAAAAGAATGGGTGGAAAAAATGTCATCAGCTATTTCAAATCTATAAAGTTCCACACCTGCATAAATGTCTGGAAGACCTAAGGAACTGCCCATGGGTGGTTTTATTCTATATGTTCGTCTGAAACTCTTAATAAAATAAATTTTCAATAAGTATAAATGTAGATGCAGAACATTATTACTGAACCTGTGCATACAGGTTTTACAGCTGAGGCATATTAAATAGGCTGTACCACCTGATGAATGGCTTGTGCATGTACAGGCAGAAATCAGGTGAGTCAGTGAAAAACTACTGTAATTAGGTGACCTTTTTCATAGGGCATGACATCCTGAAATTTTGTTTGAATAGGTGAAGTTAGAAAAAAGGTATTTCCATCAATTCCTAAAACATACATTCTCTTAATATATGGCGCTCCACATTGAAAGAAGCAAAGCTATTTCACAAAGAGACAGTTCACCAAATATTGTCAGTGGGTACTTCTGACTTTTAAGGCCGCTGCCATCTGCATAAAAAATTCTAATATATTTTAAGGTTTTTCTCTATTAATCAGTGAGAACCTTAAAATGTTAGTTCTTTTCCTTATTTTTATCCAATAGCCACTGGTCTTCATACAGATAAAAACCAAATCAGTAGCATGTGCACCAGAGTGCAAGAGGACTGCTCTCACCAGGCTGGCTCCCTGACTCCAGTCCCCTAAGCCTTCTTTCCTCCTTCTCCTCACACTGACTCTGCTTCTGTTTTTCTAGTGTCCCACATCGAATTACCTGAAGACTTATTCCCAAGGCACCAATCTTCTACATGATATGGGCTCATGAACTGTCCATGAGAAAATATAGATAGTTCCTGCTGGTTTTCCAGTATCACAGGCTGCAAGCTTTTTTGTGAAACAGTCTGCAACAGAATAGACGTTTCCATTACATCATGCATGGAACAACTTTAATATTGCGCTAACATTTTATACAAGGAAATAGTGTAATACTACCTTATAAAAATGACTTTCAAATGTTAAATGTCAGCATTTTTAAGGAACATGAGAACAGCTGTACCTGGTCAGAGACAAGGTCAGACTAATTTAGCATTCTGTCTCCATGAATACCCAATTCCCTAAGTGCTTTGTAAAAAGCGTAAGATGAGGGCAAGCACACAGAGATGCTAACCTAGGTTATTCTCCCAGCCTCCAGTAATCTGCAACTCAGGAGCTTTTGGCATCAAACTTAATGAAAAATACCAGGAAAGCAATAACATGTCAAGTAAGGTGCACACAAGCCTAGTTGCTTTATATATTCACATATATAGATTGAAAACACATAAAAGTCTCTCAGTCTGATCCTAAGACCCTTCAAGTAGAAACTTCTTTAAAACTCTTTTGTTAGTCTTATTAAAAGGTAAACCTCTTTTTAACCAGCCCAAGAAAATATGCCTCTTTATCTTCCTCATCAATTCTCATCACCAATAAAATTAAACCTTGAGTGGTCCAGGATAAGTGGCTAAACAGCAAAGAGAAACAGTATAAAATGAAGGTTTGCTGATAATATTCTGGAAATTTAGACTTAGACTTAAAGCACCTCTATGTCAGAAAGGGCCAGTGCATCTTTCAGATCTTCTGCCAAAATCATTAAAAATTACTGCACAAGGTTAGGCATCTAGGGCTAGATGCATAAAAGAATTGGTGTATTAAAACAGCCATTGGTACTTTGCCATCAGAAGCCTCAGTCATAAGGCTGGACAATTCTCCACAATTCATGGCAGGGGAGAAAAACAGTCAGAAATCAGATTTATAGGAAAAAGAAGGAATTTAAATATTTCTTCTCCAAACTGTCATCCTTACAATCCGCATTCAGCTGCAACCTAAATTTGGATATACCTAAAATCTATTCTTGACTTCATTTTCTACCTTAATGTAGTCCAAGTCCCTGGAGTGGTTCTGGATTTGTGTGTTGTATATTGCCAAGTGTGCCTGGTTTTGTTACGCATGGTTATCTGGGGACTTATGACTAAGCTCCTATAAAATGAAGCAAAAAGGCACCTTCCTGTGAAAGGTCTTATAAACAGTGAGCTGGAAGGTGGTCTCACAGAACCTCTGGAAACTGTAGCTTCTTATAGATCAGGTTCCATGAGGAAAATTCTCATCTGGACAGGTCCTCTGATCCAGCCACTGCCCCAAACACGTTCCTCAGATGACAGTATCTGCAGACAAGGGCTTTTTTCTAAAAATATGAGAAATGCTTCTGTCAGAAAGCAGCTGTGCCTCTTTTCTTGGGCCTGTACTCCATTGACCCTCAATCAGAAACAGTCACTAGAGTATTTCATTCAAATCTCAATCAGAGATGGTCATTTCTTTTCACCCAAAAGCCTGGCAGGATGCCCTTGAGGAGAGGTGGTAGATTTCAGTTCTTTGTCCCTTTTCACACTGGGAGGATTTGCATTTATGTATAACATTCCCACTGCAGGGACCCAGGTACCAGGCAAAAAGATATTTTGGAACAAAATTTTCTTCCTTTGAAGTGTTCAGCTTTGTATAAAACACTTCAATTGCTATTGAAGTCCAGTTTGCTACCACCTCTGGCATTAGTTATTTCGTGATTTCAAGGATGTCCTTTGGTAGCAGCAGCAGTCTATGTAGGTTAAAATCTGTTTATGACTGCTGACCATTCACAGATAAAGAAGTCGGTTCTCTCTGTGTGGGTCTTTTCCATTCATTTTATAGACTTTTGTTTCTTTGCCTAGCTCTGAATAGCAAAATCATGCTGGGAAAAGTATGATTGAGGTTTGCCTAAGGGTTGGATTGGTTTTTTCTATTCTGCAAGCATGGCTTCAAAAAGAAAAGTATTTCCACCACAAGATTTGCATGGAATAATATCAACAGTAGACAAGAAGAGATAACTCTTAAGTACAAGCCTAGCTTATTCTATTACTAATTTGTTTCTTTATACAGGTAAATCCCTGAGAGGGATTTCTTTTTCTATCCCATGGCTTATGACTTTTAAGAAATTGAGAAATGCATCTTCTTTTAGTTTTGTGAGGACTTTTGAAATCCATAGATAGGTATTGCTATGAGACCATGACATATTAATATGCCACAGTTCAGGGTGAAGTGTATAAACATACTTTCAATGCAAAAAGTAGAGCTGGAGAAAAATTAGACAATAAACTTGCACAGAGTTGGCAGTATTAAGTACTATTATAAAATAAAACACTATTTGCATACAAATATAAACAAAAATGCTAACTGTATTGTCATGAAACACAAGTATTTATTGCTAATAGAGAAAATATAAATAGTTCTAGAGGTTGTGAAATAATTATCTGTTTCATTTGAAAACACACTTTCCCCAAAAGAGAATTTTACAAATGTCAACCCCAAAGCCAAGTATGTTTGTATTATTATTCTAATGTGTCTTTTTGTTCTGTTTTCTTTCTTTTTTTTCTTTTTTTTTTAATAATTCCCTATCTGGTTACTCTTCTTCCCATTTGCCTTCTTGTGTTTCCATGACATCACTTTCAGACGTGAAAGACTTGGCTCTGCAATTTCTCTTCAAACACTGCAGGAAACTAAAAAGCCCTCTCTCATAAGGACTCATAAGTTACCCATGTTGCAGTGCCACACAGCATAATACATCGTAAGTCTGTTTATGGGTCCACTCTTTTTGTTTAGAGCACTTACATGGAAGGCACATTTTAGATCAAGTCTTTCTTTCACTTAAATTCATCTCTGTCTAGTTTAAGAATCCTTAAATTGATTTAATTTTCTTCTTGTTAAAATTATGGGGAAAACACTAAAATAATTTGGTCATGAGACCTGGTATTAATTAGTCACATATGTCATGAAAATAGAGGGAACAGGTTTACAACATTAGACAAGAGTCTCACAAAAAGGCAGAGTTGATATTCACATAGTAAATTGGAGATCCATGTGATAAATCACATTTATCATGCACCTTTGACTGCCTCACCCGTGTTCTGCCTAGTAATCTATCTCTGTCAGGATTCATTCTAGCACTCTTAACCTCTGGACAATTCTTAAGTGTCTGCTATTTTTTAACATTCTGCCACCAAAAAAAAAAAAAAAAAAAAAAAAAAAAAAAAACCAC
>VYZS01015608.1:16446-45122 GCA_013400695.1 Neodrepanis coruscans
TCAGCACTAAATCTCTCCTCGGGCTAAAAGGGAGGGAGGGAGGGGGTGCGCGGTTTTTGTAATCTTCTTGAGTTGTTCCCTCAGTCGAAACCGGGCAGAGGTTCACGGCCAAGGGGATCTTGAGAACACGTGCTCCCTTCTAACTACCCCGGAGTCTCTCAGCCGGGCTCAGAGGGAGAGAGAGACAAGCACTATCTCCAGAGCGTCCTCACCTCAAACGCGGGCCCTGGAAAAATTTAATTTGTTTGTCTGTTTTGCACTTTATTTGTCGGGTTTTGGTGTTTGCGCAAAATAAACTGTGATTTTTGTGTGTTTTCTTCATTTTTGGGGTGTGTTTGTGACTTCTTTCAGAGTCTCTGCTCCAAAATCACTGAATTTGTGGTAAAACCACGACATTACTTTAAGATCACATTAGGCTCTTGGCTGTACTTCTGTACATTTGAGGTAACTCTAATGAAATCCATTACATTTATAGCCAACCTGATCTCTAGCCATGTGGTGAACTGGTATTTGTCCATCCTATTCTCCTCTTCCCTTGACTTAAGACTAATTAGAGTAATTTAAGAGTAACTGTTCATCTAGCTGGTACTTCATCGGTTAAAGACCAGGGAATAAGAAAAAGACAGAGTTTGCTTTAATGCTTTTTGTTCTTCTAAATGTACTAGAACATGACCTTGTAAGGCAAAGTGAAAACTGCAGCCGACTCCAAGAACTGAGAACAATGTCCCAATTTATATTGAAACCGACAGCCATGGGCCAAAAAATTTGTTACATTATTATAGGCAATCATGTCTTTAAAAGCCCAGAGGTCCTTGTGAAGGACGAAGACCTCAAGATGCTGATCAAAGAGCAAACAAAATAGTCCCTTCAGCCCAGGGATTTGTTGTCACACCTCTTTGCTAGGCTATACATAGTCTATACTGTGAATAGTTTGACTATATAGAGATACAGTGGAAAACGTAAAACTATAACAAACCATCATGTTCGATGTGGGAGGCAGCAGAGAGAATAGACTGCTTTCCTCATAACTGGCTGGGATGCTTTATGAGCACCCTGGCTGAGTAGTTGTGAACCCAACTAAAGCTTTGCAGATTTTACAGGGAGCTCCTCTCTGGATGATGGGCAGCCTAGAAGGAAGGTGATGATACTAAAGCATAAATTGGATTAATCGGCAGTGAAAGCTGCCCTTTTTGGTGCTGCAGAGACAGAAGCTGACAGCTCAAGAGCAGAAGAATTAAATTAGACAAGTTTAAATTAAATAACTGTTCAAAGCAGCAACGAAGGAGCTTGGTTACTCGCAGATGCCAATAGATACACTGTCCCTCTCACTGTCTCCCAGATTTTTCTGGGTTTCTATACAGTTCAGTTTGGCTTTAGTCAACATTCTACAATACATGGTTATTAAGAATACGGTCCTGTTGAAGCCACTGGATACCTGACCACAGGCATAGCCTGCCTGGCTCCAGGAATGTTGGGCATAGGGGATAAGAAGGAAGCATTTCCCCTCTCTCTGTCACTTTCTCCAGGTCTAGATGATAGGATTTTTGTATTATCACAAGTGGTTCTTTACCAGTTTAGTCACATTTCTACAAGAGCACTATCCCCCTGTCCCATCCCACCCCCTCCTCACCCTTTACTTCTCTGCTTATGTTAGCAAACTGCCAAAAAAAATTACTGTAATGAAGAGTTCAAACATTTCCTTGTGTCATACAGGTTCACAGCAGTGATTTGGGATGACTTGGCCTTAGGACTACTGGTGATTTGTCAACCACAAGATTTCCTTAAAGCACATTTTCCGGAAGCTTCTGCTCCACAAATGGGAACGAAGGAATGCCCGAGATTTGGGAAGGTTCTTCCAATCATATGGAAACTTACATCCCAGTTACCCAGTTTTACCATCTTCCTGCCACCCATCTTGTCCTTGACACTGCAGGGCCTTGGCATGTGCCAGGTGGGTCGGGTCACCTTCCCCACGCACCACAGTGTAGGTGTGGAGACAAGGCACTGGCTGACAGGAAGATCTGCAGAAAAAAGATGTGGCCTGTTTACCATGTGCAAAAATAGTGACAACTTTTCCTTCTCTGTCTTTTCAGAGCACATTCCCAGTTCACCGACACAGCTTCTGCTCTGTGCTTGTGAATATGTGCTGACTTACTCCCAGCCTTGGTCAGGGTGGCCTCTTCCAAACTCCAGGCATCCCTGTATGTTAAATAACCCAAGGTGTGCCTGGAATATATGTAGTCACACTCTCACTGTCATCAGCAGGAGGGTAGCTATGGCAGCACAGTCAATACAAGTAGCCACCTGGTAACACACTGAAGGGATCAGCCTGGTCTAATCAGAGCTAGATTAAAGCTAACCAGGGTATGCCTGCACATCCTGACCTCTTCTGTCTGATTTTCAAGTTAGCCAGAGTCATCTGTATTACCAGACTAAAGCAGTGGGGGCTGTCAGGGATGTCTGCAAGAACTGGTTCACTTTACATTCTTCAGAGAGAACCAGTGTGATGGGTTGCAGACTGAGTACGAGTGAAATTAGTGTGTTTCAACACAACCATAAATTTCACCCTACAAGAGATTTGCTGCTGAGTGTGTGGGTGGTGGCAGCTGGTGTTGAGTTGAGCTCCACTTGATCTGCCTCAAATAGAGGTTAATAGGCAGGATAGAAAGGATTAGTCACACATACAGCCTTAATGTTAGAGCTCCTAATTTGTCATGGCTCTTCTTTCAGCTCTGGAACTAGATCCATGTAGCATGGAGAATTTGTGAAACAGTCTCATACTCTGAAAAATTGCCCTACAGCACCAGTATAGTTTTCCCACATAAAATTTCTTTCTGGTGTTTTGTGTAATTATAGGCAGTGGACAGCACCATAGAATCATACAATATGCTGAGTTGAAAGGGACCTGTCAAGATCAAGTCCAACTCCTGACCCTGCACAGGATACCCTAAAAATCACACCATGTGCTTGAAAGCATTTTCCAAACACGATAGTTCATAGGACAGTGCCAGGCAGGTTAAAGAGGAATGCAGTGAACAATTTGGTTGCTATTCTTCTGCCTCTACAAAGCACATCAGACTTTAAATGATTAATATAATTTCTGCTGGAATAAAAATATTTGCAGCAAAAAACCAACATGTTCTATCTAATCAGCCTCAACGAAAATGCTTTCAGCAGTGACCCTCTTTCCAAACAATGAAATTGCTCAGAGACCTTGTTATTTTCAAATGAACTCCTGCTTGTTTGTTATTTTTAATGCAAACAATTCAAGTTTCTAGGGATAGTGTTGATGACAGTATGAAATGCTTTCATAAATAAAAATGAAATTTGTGAAGTGCTTCCATAAATACACAAATACAAGTGCTAATTAATGTTAAAATGTTATTCCCCTAAACGATTTGGAATAAAATATAGTTCCTCACAAAATATCTCATATAAAAAAACACANACACAACCATAAATTTCACCCTACAAGAGATTTGCTGCTGAGTGTGTGGGTGGTGGCAGCTGGTGTTGAGTTGAGCTCCACTTGATCTGCCTCAAATAGAGGTTAATAGGCAGGATAGAAAGGATTAGTCACACATACAGCCTTAATGTTAGAGCTCCTAATTTGTCATGGCTCTTCTTTCAGCTCTGGAACTAGATCCATGTAGCATGGAGAATTTGTGAAACAGTCTCATACTCTGAAAAATTGCCCTACAGCACCAGTATAGTTTTCCCACATAAAATTTCTTTCTGGTGTTTTGTGTAATTATAGGCAGTGGACAGCACCATAGAATCATACAATATGCTGAGTTGAAAGGGACCTGTCAAGATCAAGTCCAACTCCTGACCCTGCACAGGATACCCTAAAAATCACACCATGTGCTTGAAAGCATTTTCCAAACACGATAGTTCATAGGACAGTGCCAGGCAGGTTAAAGAGGAATGCAGTGAACAATTTGGTTGCTATTCTTCTGCCTCTACAAAGCACATCAGACTTTAAATGATTAATATAATTTCTGCTGGAATAAAAATATTTGCAGCAAAAAACCAACATGTTCTATCTAATCAGCCTCAACGAAAATGCTTTCAGCAGTGACCCTCTTTCCAAACAATGAAATTGCTCAGAGACCTTGTTATTTTCAAATGAACTCCTGCTTGTTTGTTATTTTTAATGCAAACAATTCAAGTTTCTAGGGATAGTGTTGATGACAGTATGAAATGCTTTCATAAATAAAAATGAAATTTGTGAAGTGCTTCCATAAATACACAAATACAAGTGCTAATTAATGTTAAAATGTTATTCCCCTAAACGATTTGGAATAAAATATAGTTCCTCACAAAATATCTCATATAAAAAAACACATTATTGCAGTTGTGCCCCATCACCTCTCTCTGGTCAAGATAATCCTCAACAGGATGAAAAGTTTAATCTCTGGCCCAGCTCATGAAAGGTCAAGGGCACATACATGTATCACTTTGGAATAGCATTGTATTAATGTACATTGCTGTGGAACAAAAAGTTTCCATGGCCCTACATTTCCATTTCCATGCTCTGTTAGGGACATCCTAACAGATTCTCTGTGTGTTCATCTCTAAATGATCTAGTCTTATTGCAGTCAGTAGAAAGAATATGTAAATTTAGGGAAGAACTCATCTTACACAGTCTGGAGATCTACTTTAGGATGAGAAGAACTGAGCAAACAAGCCCTGGTTGACTACCATATACCAAACATGGTAAAAAATGCTTACACTTGATCAGATGCATCTCATCCATTATGTCAGCCATTTAGCTGCTGTCCTCCACTTGCCTTTTTCTCATGGTCCTCTTCAATAAGCACAAGGCTGCTGAGCCTTTTTTAGTTTAAGGTCTAAAATTCCTCCAGTTATTCCATATTTACTGTAAGATACCACTGAAGAAGAACATGCAGCAGGACAACTATTGCAAGTTACATATTTACAGCTACCTTTGAATTGTCAGTAGTCTACATGTATTCCAGAGATACTTTAGGTTATTTAACATAAAGGGATGCCTGGAGTTTAGAAGAGACCACCCTAAGCAAGGCTGAGAGTAAGTCAGCACATATTCACAAGCACAGAGCAGAAGCTGTGACAGTGCACTGGGGAAGCACTTTGAAAGGAAAGAGAAGAAAAGTTGTCACTGTGTTTAGACTTGGCACACAGGGTACATCTTTGTTCTGCAGATCTTCCTGTGTCAGCCAGTGCCTCATTTCCCCACTTGCACTGTGGTGTGTGGTGAAGATGACCTGACCTTTGAGTCTAAAGCAACTTGTCGATGTATCATAACCCCAAATCTTGTGGATCACACAGATTATGTTTGTGCCCTTTGGACTCAGATGAGGTTTGAGACATGGGTTTAATCATTGCTCTGAATCTGTTAAAATAGAACAGTGAATACGAATTGCTTGCATATGAATAATTTTTTGGATATGGCTTTTAATCCAATTTGGTGACTTGAGTGGATGGCAGATTCAGTGTTGAAGGAAATTTATCAGAGAGGCCATGGTTGTGAGCAATGCAGGTACACATCTGAGCAAGCCAAGCTGGATTCCCCTTCTGAGTGAATGAACAGGCAGCTGAGATTGCCAGTGCAGTCCAGATTATGATCCCTCTCATCCCAGAGTATATGTCTGCCTTTGGACAGATAAACCTCATTCAGGCTCCACTAACTGGATCGATGATATTCCTGTTGAGTGGAACAGGAGCTGCCTACCTCAGTTGTTGACATTTGCACCGGAGACACAGTCAAATGTGAGGAACTGCATCCTAGCATCTCAGTAAAGCAGTAAAAGCATAATGAGATTAGCCAAGAATGGATATTTAGAATGAGTAATATGAACATCATTCACTGCTTGCCTCCCACCACGGGGTCTTCCCACACATAGTTACTTTATGTGCTCTCCGTGGTTTGTAGAGAAAAGTACTCCACCTGCTAGAAGAAAAAGTGGGCACAAACCAAGTTACAATCAAGTCCCTTATTATTGGGTGATTTTAAAAAATAATCCTCTATTAAAGAATGAAAGACTTTGATTACCGGGTTCTGGTAAACAGAGACAAATTGAAGTTACTGACACTGAAGCATAATTGCCAGAATGCAACATTCCCAAATTGATAGGGTCCTGAGATGTCACCCTTGACAGAAAATCAACATTAACATTTGCAAGGAAGTATCGTATAAAGTGATGAAAATAGTAAAGGAAATTTTGAGTGTTTTGCTAGTAGTATAACTGCAGCTGAGAAAAAGGGAATATTGCTGGCTTCAAGAATGAGGTTCCATGTGTGATTAAACAAATTTCAGCAAGAAAAAAATTAATCTTTTTACATACTCCACCAAAATTTAATACATGGAAATATTTTTTCACTTTTTATTTTCTATTTTCGTAAAAGGAACATAAAGTTTGCCTGATTTTCATAAAGTCCTTAATCTTCTCCAGTACTCTTATGTTCATAATGACATTTTGCCCTAAGGGCATGAATGTACCACGGGGAATCCTTTGAACTGTTTCAGGGACAATTGGAGATGAAGAGTTATTCTCTCCAGTTGAAGTAGTTTAAAATACAGCTGACCAGGCAAAAGAGATCTCCTGTTTAAAACTATCCCAGAATTTGTATTTCAATGTGATCTGATACTAACTGGTGTTGTCAATGGATCAGAAAATCTTTTTAATTGAAAATGAGAATCCTGAGATCTGATTAAAACAACTGCTCAGATCCAGCTAACGAGTGAATAGCTGCAAGTGAGATGCTTGTCCATTAAAAACAGAAGTAGTTCCAAAAGTGATGTTTCTAAAAACTTCCTGCCAAAATAAGTACTTCTGCCAAGCAAAGTAGCTACATTTTCTAGGATGCGGCTATATGCTCTGGGAAATAAGGAAGTCCCTGAAAATAATTTACTGATGGTGTACCATCTACAATTTTTAAAACAGAGAGTCCTGGACTTGCTATTTTCCCCTCTTTTCTCACTATTGAAGATCAGGTTACTCAGTAATTTTTATTTTTTTTTCCATGAGCATTTTCAACTCCTTGAAGACTATCAAGCTCAAAAACAGAAAGGACTTACTGGGGGGCACTGTCTCCCATAGTAAACTCTCAGTTATTCTCAGTGTAAGCAATGAGTCTTTACCCTTAAAGAAACAACGGACTTCCCCATCAAACCTACAATTCTTTCCAGTCCTCCTAGATACCCCCAGCATGAAGGGACAGTTCCTGAATTACTATAGAAAAGGTCTGAACAAAGACTACAAATATGATATGGAGACAATCACAGTGGCATCTTTTCAGTGGTACAGCTGCAAAAAAGTTTTACAAAAATTTCAGTGTGTAGGGTTGAAAAGATTTCTGCTAGGGCACACCACCAAGTTAAAAACATTCATATATGAAGGAGCTGATCTAGCTACAAATTTCAGAGAAACCTTTTCCCTCAGAATAGGTGGTATTCCACTGTAGCTATCACAATTTGAACACCTGAACAATAACCCAAACATGTAGTCATAATTTTTCTTAGCAT
Organism: Neodrepanis coruscans; assembly: GCA_013400695.1. Classification (NCBI taxonomy): domain Eukaryota; kingdom Metazoa; phylum Chordata; class Aves; order Passeriformes; family Philepittidae; genus Neodrepanis; species Neodrepanis coruscans. The sequence goes on from VYZS01015608.1 coordinate 23,957, forward strand.
AATACGGTATTTGCATGCAGCAAACCAAAACATTTTAAAGTGGTCATTCCACTACAGAAAGAAATATATGATAACCTTTTTGTGATATAACCTGAACTACCATCTTTCTGAACAGCACTTCTGACATGCTGGCATTCTGATTGTCAGAAATCACTCTTCATGCTACTTCAAAACATAACACTAAAGAGGAAGAGTCACAAAAATGATAGTGAACCTCTCCTGGTAGTGAAGTACACTGATTTGCTTCAGGTTCTTTTGGGGAGCTTCTTCCACAACTACAATCTTAGCATGAATGGGTAGTCACATACTGTTTGTTGAATCTAGGTCTTATACACAAAAACTTAGCATTCAGGACCTGTGTTGATTATTTTGTTCTAGTGGGAATTCTCTATGATCTGCATGTAGAACAGATTGATGTTTTATGAAGATCATAAAAGTTTTTGAACACAATAAATCATTGCTTCCTAAAACAACTGGTCTTTGTGTGTTCAAGATAGGCTGTCATTCTGAATTTGGTTTTGAAGAACCAAATCTAAGACATAGAAAGAGAAAGTCAGTCTCTAAATATGATCATAGTAGGATTAGATACACCACAGAAGAGAGGTAGACGTTCAAATAGAACACAAATAGAAGTACATAAAAATGAGACAATTAGAATAAAAATAATAATAAAAATAAAGTTTCTAAGCAATAAGCCTCTAACCAATCTGATGTTTGCTCAAAAGCACTGTTAGAAACACAGGTAAATTCTCTGTCAAGAATTAAAAAGAAAATAAAGCAGTCTCACAAAAGTGCTGAACAGCTTCATAGAAAACAAATCAGTGCAAATGACCTAATCAGTGACATCAAGACTGGAGGCAGTCTGGGATGCAATGATCAGACACTGGTGGAATTCAGGGCTATGGGTCAGGCAAAGAGTAAAGTCAGGGCCCTAAATTTGGATAAGGAGTTAACCGAATGGTCATATTCAGAGAGAAGAGAGCAATGGCTTGATGTCCAGATGCAGTGATGAATGGTATCCCTCAGGGGTCCTATTAGGACCAGTACTGTTAATGTCTTCATCAATGGCATAGACAGTGAGATCAAATGCACCCTCAGCAAGTTTGCAGATGATGCCCCGTCCCTGGATATATTCAAAGTCTCTCTGGATGGGGTTTTAAACAACCTGATTGAGTTGAAGATGTCACTGCTCATTGCAGAGGAGTTTGACTAAATGACCTTTATACTTCCATTCCAACCTAAACCATTCTACGGTTCCGTAATTCTATGAAATACAAGGATACACTCCTGTGGAAAAGGCTGACATTTAAAAATGGTGAATCTAACTGAATGAAAAGTCAATGCAGGTCAAAAGTAAGCAAGAATTCAAGAGAGCTAAAAAAGATAAACTGAAAATCACCTTGCAAATTGTGCCTCTTCTGAGTTAAATTTTTTATTTAAATACAAGAAGAAACGGTATGAGCTAGAAAATTGGTGGGCTTGCTTGCTGACTGTGGTGTCAGAGGGGCACTGAGAAGCGATAAGGCTAGATCAAAGAACCTCAATAAATTCTTCACTGTGAAAGATGCTGTGGAAGATCCTGTACTCAATATTTTCTTCATAGCAGACCAGTCAGAGGAGCTACAGTTATTTTAGATAAATATACATGAAGTATTAGACCAAAGCGCTGTATCAAGCTTTCCAGCATGAGTTTAACAGGGAAGACTTCTATTACCAGTAAGCTGTAAGAGTTGGAAGGAAATAAGATTATAGAGTGAACAGACTGCTGAGAAGGGGTGAGAAATGCTCTTGGAATGGACAATCCTACCTCACCAATCTGCTGCTGTTGGTTTCAGACTCAATAAATATAAGAAATGTGAGTTTTTAAAAGCCCTTTGAGAAGTTTGTGCGGCAAAATTTTATTAAGGTTATGAAGTTGTAATGAGTTTGGCAGGAAGGTCCTTCTATGAATTTAAAGTTGGTTAAAAGTTAAGAAGAGTGGAATAGGGCTTTGTGGTTTTCAGACTGCATAAGACTCAGCAGTAGGTCATACTGTGGATAAGTGTTGAGACCAGTTTAATTCAATATTTTATCAAAGACCCAGGTGAAAGCCTGAAATGTGAGGATAGCATTAACATTTTTTGGGTTACCAAAAGCCGTGTCAATGACACGGGGATTACATCAGACCTTCAAAAAATTGCGTGGTCAAAAAGATGACAGATGAGCATTGATGTAGACAAACATAAGTCAGTGTATCCAAAGAAAAGGAATGGTATCAAACCTTGAGTACTGCTGAACTCTAAAAAAATCACAGTCAGAGGAAAAGTAAATGTGGAACAGCTCCTCCCCAAATCCTGCAACACTAGAACTGGAGAACACTTGCTGAAACTAGCAGGAGATTGACTTAAAAAAGATTTTTAAAAAGCACTTCTGTTATTTACTGCCACAGGAGGTTTTGGAGGCATACTACACCAGAATATTAAAAGAATGTAAATTCATAGACTGTAGATACAAAACAAATGCTAAATGAACAAGGTGGAGATGAATCCCTAACATGCCATCAGAACCATTTTAAGTACTGAAGGAATCTGTGCAGAAAGGATAGGCTTTTGTCTTCTCCTCAAACAGTATCTCTTTTTGCAGAAGCATGGACAGATCTGGTATTGAACTAAATGTGTATGGTTGGCATTTCATACATTCTTAGTTCTCACAGTCCAGTATTTTAGGGATTTACTAACCTCAGGAAGAATAGTTCAAAAGGTAGGCATGTGGATAAGAGAAAAGAGAAGCTAAATGCTCCTTAGGCAGCAGGGGGGAAACCTTGAACTTTGAAAATGTAAAACACCAGCGAGTACATTAAAGATACTCATCTAATTACACATTGTCTCTAAAATTTATACACTAAGGCCCTACTTGAAGGGTAGGAAATCTGTTATATGATGTCTCTTCATGTTCTTTCTCTGTCTTTTATCTTGATGTTAAGTCATGTAATTACTGACCACTTCAAAAGCTAAACGTTCTGAATAATTCATACAAAAGAGCAACATGAGACAAGGTTAGGGGAGCCTGTGGCTATCTCTACATATCAAAAACAGGCACAGAATTCTGATAAATAAATGGATGATATTACAGCTCAAAAAACACCAGATGAAGTACAAAAGGTACAAAAGAAAGAAGAATTGGAAAAAAAAAAAAGAAAATGTAAACGGGTATTCCCAGAAATCGCTATTTTCTCAAGTAGTTAGTAAATTCTCTCATGGTAGTTACCAAAAAATTTAACAAGTAAGAGTATTTTCAGCTCACATAATTTTTAATTGGTTGACATGGCTAAATCCTTGTCAGAATAATCAATTAAAGCCAAAAGCAATCTTTATCTGTCAGTATGACTTCATGCCCATAACAATAAGGGGATTCCATTGCCATAGTTTTAGAAATTGTGTTCAAAGTAGAAGCTCCAGCTTTTTTTTTTTTTTTTTTCCTTTCAAAATTTAAAGCAGTGATAAATACTAGGTGTATAAACAGCTGCAGATCAGGTATTTTTCTATCAAAATGCAGGTTGCATAGCAGTGACTAAATATTCTGGAAACAGGGCTGGGAGATAGGAAACTCATTTGATTCTTTGCTTCCATATCAAATAATTCTGGTCTAAAAAGTCACACAAAGCCTTGACCTTACTGCTGCTGTAACCAATGGCCCAGCCTCAAAATGGTATGTAATATAGATTTTAACTATTTTGCATCTGTAATGCAGAAATTAAAAAATATCATCACAAATGACTATACAAAAAGAATCAGCAAATACTTGATCATAATTTTATGTTTAATACTAAGAAAATTAGTTATCAATGACATAGTTAGCGGGATGATACTTTCATTTCAATTTTATATTTCAGCTAGAGAAGTATGCCGTTAGTAGGTAGTGAGGTGCTGAAGGAAAAATTAAGAGAACTGAACTGTTCTAAAGCTGTAGCACACAGGCAATACTGTGTTGCTTTGCCTTTAATTTGTTGCCACATTCATGAACCTAACAGTCTGATGCTCTTACAAAGTAGATGATTGGATTTCCTACCATATCTAAATGGGCAGAGGGAGATTTCCAGTTTTATCCCAAAATGTATGTGCTTATGACACCCAATACTGAGTACTGGAAACACTGGAGCTATACGAACTTCTTTCTATTAAATGCTCTTCAATATTAAGGAAATCTCTAGCTGATTTTGTAGGGACATGGACATAGAGCCTCTGAAAACTGATTGCTTTTTCTCAGTGATGGAGTAGAGTACCTACAGTTGAAAAAGGAAAAAACTCCCTAATCTGTTGTTGTTGTGGGACTTACCATGTACAAACCTACATGGAAAATTCTTTTATCTGCTTCTTGCTCTGCAAGATCTTCAGAAACATTGCAGGAAGCAAAGAGGACACTACTGCTGATATATTTCCTTTAAAAGTCTTCCATGATGCTCAGAAGCCTTGTACATGGAGAACTGGGTAAAAAGACTTGGTTGACTTTTGGAGATTTGTTTTGTGCTGTTCTCCTAGTAAAACGAGGATGTGGCTGCAATGACCACTAGTATTAGAGCTATCAGTGATATCACCTGAGAATTCTGAATTTGATTAATATTTTTATAATTAATGTATTTGTTTAGTATTTTAAAGAGAGAAGAATAAGGAAGTACCAGTCAAATACATGATCTCAAACCATAGTTTTGGTACTGGATCTTTCAAAACTTGAGAAACACCTGATAGATATGTTGGCTGTGAAGAAGCAGCTCAACAAATCCTATTTTAGATTCTAGCCTTTCTTCCTTAACACCTCCTCAAAGACATTGCTTAGGGCTTCTTTCAGGAACAGACAGATGTTTTTTAAGCTAAAAAGTTAAGCTGCTGGGTCTCAGAGCCATTTCATTAGAAAGCTTATTGCAGAGTTTAACAGTGATGTTAGCCTAAAACTACTTTCCTTCTTGTCCTAGAGAGCGAAAGACTTAGAGATGAAGAAAATGTTAACTATGCCAGTATTACTACAGGGTCGACAGATAAACTTTGGACAGGTCTATCGTAAATGCCCTGAAGTGAGGGTTGTTCACAAGATACTGTAAGACAACTCCAAAGATAAATGGAAAAACAAAGCACTGTTATTGGGAGTTTTGTCTCATTTTCATACTCTGATAAAACATGGACCTCCAGCTACAATCCTTTATTGATTTTAATTAGGTTTAACAGGTAACAGCCAGCTAAGCAATTGCATCTGTGCTGCGTATCTGAGTAGTACATAATATTGCAGTTAGAGCTCAGATTTATCAGTGTCTAAAATATTAGCCCAGGGCTATCAACTCAGACTGAAATGCAGAACATAAATGGAAAATAAAAGCTCTCTTCTGTCATGACTTTAACCTGTCACTCATAGGAAAATGCCAGACTTCCCTCAGCCTCAAGCTGTTACAGTGAATCTACAGCCACATCCTTGGCAGGATCTTTCAGCCCTTTCAGAAACAAGCAATAAAGCAGCTGCTGCTGCAGGTTCTTTCTGGAAAAATTCAGATTTTCGGTGGTGGTTTGAATATTCTTTTCCCCAGCTGATTTACCTGGTTCTTTGCTTGATATTTCCTTTTCTCCTTTTTCTACTCCTCCTACCTTGAACATGGCTTTGTTTTCCTTTCTCTGCTGCTCTCTTTCTTGCTTTGTTTAAGCTGAAGTATAATTTTTCTTTCCAGAAGCAGAGGGGGGCAGAACCACAGAGCCTGGTCAGTCCAAGAAGAGTTGACCCAGTGCAGGGATCAGCTTTTGGAGGAAGAAGCTAAATGATGTGCTTGTGTTTCTAAAATTCCTTTTCCATAATCTTGACTTGACTGCACAAGCTTTTGCTGCTCTAACTAATCTGCAGGTTGTTTTCTGTCTTTACCTATACTCTTTTAGTTTTTCCCTGTTTTGGAAGCTTCAGAGACACCATATATTAAGTATCAAACTGTTTGCTGCAGTAGCCAAGAGCATTCAGGCAGAGCTCAGGCATGACCATCCCATACAACACTAATGGTCTCTCAGTCAAATTTTCTAAAGCTGTTAGCACAGCAGCTGCTAATGTTTCTTATCTTCTCTGATATCTTCCTCCCAAGGAAAGGACAGCTTTTGTATGTAGGCTCATCATCACTGTGTCTGAACAGAGAAATTGCCCTGAACGTCTTCGTGGAGGCAGAGCAGGATGGATGTTGATAACAACCTGTAGAACCATGTCAGTGGAATGTTGTCCGTGAAAAGTCCTCAGAACTGTTGTTTTGGACTATTTTCTCCTTCTAGCATATAGGGATCTGTTTCATAGCTCTATTGACTCTGTTTAGCAGCACTACCACCTTACCATGTTTTTGCCCATGATTTTTTCCCTTTTCTTTTTTTCTCCCAATCTTCTGATTCCTGGATTTCTTCACTGATGTTGTTCAGATGTTTCTTTACCCATAATAAAAGATTTTAATGGGTTAATTTGTACTCACATAAGGTTTCAAGTAAGTATTCAGTGCAACAAGCATCTACGAAATGTTATCTGCTAGAGAGGTAGGGGTTATGCAGATGTTTTGGTCTAATTTGTCTCGGACCATGTCCTGGTTTGGGACAATATTAGGTGTTATCAATGGACAAGAGATGTATAGGGAAGGCAACAATTTATTGAATATATATATGGGGGGAATGTGAGTATGGATATGGATAGGTGTAATTGCTGTGTTACGGCCAGCAGGAGGCGCTGTGTGTCCTGCTGGAGACACGGAGAGTGCAGTTACTCTATTATGGCCAGCAGAGGGTGCTGTGTGCCAGGCGGGAGGGGGTCCGAGGGGGAAAACACACACACACACACACACACACACCACGTGTAAACGGAGAAAGCGAGAAAAAAAAAAATGGAGAGGCGCTGTGCTCCCGGAAAAAAAGCCCCCTCACTGTGGGAAAGGGCTAGCAATGCCTTGTTCAGGGGCCGAGGGAGAGGAAAGGGGTCCCTCGAGAACACAGGAGAGGCTTAGATTTGGGCACCCACAAACCAGGATCTCGTGTAGAAGTAACAGTGTCTCAGAGGTGGCGCATCTGTGAAGAGGTTCTTCTAAGGGGTCTTCTCAGGTAGAAGAAAGCAGTGGCGACTTTAGGAAATCCGTGGAGAGAGGTTGGACATGGCAGGGTCCGTGTTAGTCCTCTAGGCAGGCGGTGCTGAGGAGAAGCACCCTGCCTCCTGCTAGAGAGCCCAGGAAGAAAGTGGGTGGGCACTGCTTTCCTCAGGTTTTTATAATCCCAGTCTCTTCCCAGAGAGCCCTGCAGGGGGGCCAAGGGGCTCATGGGAAACCGAAGCACAGAGCTATCCTTGGTAACCTGGGCCACTCCACATGGTCCCACCACCCTTCCCAGCTTGGCTGACCCCACCACTTAACCAAAACTGGCCACAGGAAAGGTGTTATTTTTTTTTCCCTTTGTCTTCCCCTCCGATCTAAGCCAAACTACTATAGACCATGTGCCAGTGAAGCTTCCCAGAAGCTGTGCTGGGTCTTTGTTCATATATTTGGAACTAACTGCCTTATCATGTCCCTCTCCAGACAATATATACATGTTTCACAGACTCTGGTTTTGTCTGGGTATGCTACATCCCTCTGTGAGCTTCCCTATAATATTTAGATTTGTTCATGGATGAAATTGAAAGGTAATATCTGCCCAAAGTGTTTACCTGGATTAAATTATGTTAATATGCATAGATTTACTCATACCAACTACTACTTTTGTAGAGCATTAGGGAAATTCTCAGGGCAGTTATGCCTGATAATTACTCAAAAGAGAAAAATAACTATTGCATGCACTAAGAAACGTGTTCATGGCATGACTAGATACTGAACTGGCTAAGGGTGGGCAGCCTCATCATTTATGTTCTTATGCAGGGAAATGGAGTGTTGCTCAAGGCTCAAAAATTATTTTCTATATTGACAGAAATGTCACTGTATTAGCTAGAATAACTGAGCTAAATAATTGTACTTCTTCATTTCTTTCTAGTGAAAAAAAACAGATCTTGGAACTAATTTTTACAAACCAGTATTTCCAAATCTAGTACGCTAATAATTCAGCAAGATATTCACCTTATCCTAAAAACTCTCTACATTCCTTTTTTTCTTGTCTTACTTCCAGTATTGACTCAGGGAATAACACTTCCTCCCCCCTTCCCCCATTTTTTCTGGATTCAACATAATGAACAAATTAAGCTGAAATATAGATTGAGCCCTTTTTTCTTGTTTCCCCACCGGTAGATACCCATAAGCAAGTTAGAAGTGTTGTAGTGTACACTACAGAGAAATCAAAGAGTAACAGAGTCTTAAGGATGCTAAAGGGTGAGTCTAACAAGAATGTTCTTTCTTGATGGAATTACAGTTGGTAAATAAACCATATCAATTACTTGGAGCACTTGACGCCAAGTGTTGTCAAGACTTCTTGACGTCAATGTGCCCATATATGTATTTAAATCTCATACCCTGAAATCAGTGACAAAAATATCTCAGTAGGTAGCTTCCTATAAAACAGTACTACTCAATAATACAATACACTTGCCTTATAATCTGAAAGTTTAGTTTATTGGATCAGCGAGTCCTATCACATCTGACCTTTGGTTTGCTTTCTTTAAATATTAATATTCATTTTAAATAAATTAATCTTTATTCTTCAGCCAGGCATTATTACAAATGGTCGTACCAAGGGACTTTTTATATTTAATTTGGGTCAAAATCTGGAAGAAACTAGCTCTTGACTTGCACTTGACTGGCAGAAAGTTTGAGTCACACTCTTTGGCCATCAGAGAGATATTTGTCTGCCTTCACTTTGTCCATGTTCATATTATTTATTTAATATACTTGAACTTATTGCAATCCCTGGTTGATCTTTTTCCTCTCATGTACAAAGACACTCCAGCCTTTATGACATTGACTGCTCCCAGTACCTTCATTTTCCACAATGGAATTTCTTTGATAATGTTTCTATTTCACTATACTGTGTGTTTATTTTTTGCAGTGACTCATACTTTATACTACACATAAAATATCTTCCCATACTGCATATATGGCGTGTCAAAACTGATAATTTTTGTTTCTATTTGAACATGCACCCTACCTTTTGATGGCCTTTAATTTTGAAAGTCTGTGTGAAGTTTCCTGACAACTGAAATATAAACATTAGTTTAATGTAGTTTTCTTAGTTGGTTAAGCCTTGGTTCTGTATCCTGATAGATCTTTCAGCTGTTCTCAAGACAGCAGTTTGTCTCTGGAGGAACTAATAAGCAAATTAGAGTTCACTCCCATGTAAATTAACTGTATTTTATGTTGAAGAAAAACCTACATCAGTTATTAACTTTAACGGTGTAAATCTAGACATATTTTGGAAAGATTCGGATGACTTCTCGTTCCTTTGGCTTGTCTTTTTCTAAAACACTTCCATGAAAACTTTGCTTAGATAGGATCCTTACAAGGAGAAAGCAGTCATCATGTAAGGAAATATATCTTACCTTTGAATGACTACCTAATGCAATGTTTTTCAAATGTACATAAATAAAAAAATTATCCCAAAAAGAATCCTATTTTTTGCCTTATGTGATTGCAGCAAATGCACATCTTGAGCCATCTTGGGAACTGTATCTGTTTGTGGTGGGTAATAGGATGCTCAGAACACTCCTACTTCCCAGACTTATTTTTTCTCTCTCTCCCTACTGGCTGCCAGACCCCTTTGCCATGCCAATCTTACAGCTACAGGCATACAAGGGACTGTGGTCTTTTCAAGTACTTCGCAGTCACACCCCTGATACTGGCACTCCTGTGTGAACTTCAGAAGTTGTTTCTAGCTCCTGCTTAGTAGGATTGAATGCCTTCAACGACAGGGAAAATAATGTGAGAAAATTTATTTTAAGTTTGCATCTCTTTTCATCATTTCTTCACAAACCAAAAAGGAGATTCAATGATTCTTTACACGAACAGCCATGTGGCATCCTGAATCATACCAGCAGGCTAAAAAATGGATCTGAAAAATAATTGTATTTCAACAGATGGCTCCTGGTGTGTAATTATCAATATATGTAATGTGTGGTTTTTGTGTAAGGCCTGTTTATCTGGCTGGTTCTAGCTATTTTTGTGTATCATGCATTTCCCAGGTGCCTGTAACTACTATGACTCAAAGGGCAGAGAGCAATAAAAATGTCTGTTTAAGAGCATAGCCACTCCAGACACTAATGGGCCGATGAGAGCCTTTGGCAGGCACATCTATCCAGCACTGAGAGCACCAAAAACAAGCATAGATGACAAGAATGGATTTAGCTGCCAGCTGCATTTTACAAGGCCATTCATTCTTGCAAACACCTAGGACTTGTGACATGGTTCCCAGCTGTGCAAAGTAATTAATTATAATAAAACACAAATAATAACCCGTTTCTCCTCACTCACAGTAATTTTCACTTTCTAAAACCTGTGTGCTCCTAGTTTGTGTGGTTACTGCAAATGATGTTTATTATTCAGCAGTGAGGTTTAGATGAACAAACAAAACAAACAAACATGCAGTTTAATTGATGGGGTGGTAGATGCTGATGTGTCATGCAGAGTAAGAATTCCAGGACAACCTACGCCCAGCCTGGTAGTACAAATATTAAGGTGCCTCTGCACAGGCTGCTTTGCAGACATGGACAAAACAAGGGAGCCCAGTCAGGCATTCAGTGCTCCATGGTATTGCAGAAAGCAACATCAAAAACTATTTAGACCTTAGGAGCTTCAGGTAAAAGTCCTTTGAACACTAGGACATTGGGTGAGTAGTTTTTGAGGTGCCCTCTAGTATTTCCTGCAGGGGAAGGGAACGTCCCTTTGCAGGGGCAGTGAGTCATCAGGAACATGAAGAGCTCACCCCTGCCAGCAAGAGATGCTGAGTCTTGGAAATTATCTATCTGTTTTCTTTGTAATGGCAGGAGGATCAAGAAAGCCACAACTCACCACAGTGTTAAAGGGGGGAAAAATACAAGAAAAATCTCAATCCCCTCCAAACCTGCAGGAGGTGTTTGAGAAAGTGAAATTTACGTGACACAGAAGACAGTTTAAAGTTGAGAAAAGACAACTAAAGTCAAGATTTATGACTTCACTGAGAGAGGTCATACAGTTAGAAGCCTCAGGCACTATGGTTCTGTGTAAAGAATATGGATTTGTCTGAGGAATATCATGAAAGTACAATAAAGCAAAGAAAAAGAAAATAAACAAGCACCAAATTGATCATCAAACATTACAGTCTGGATCTGTGCTCACTTTCACATGGCTGAGAGACCATCTCACAGCAGGCTTATTGCCATGTTTCCTCTGTAAGGGAGCTACAGAAAATCTGATTTCCAAAATGTATTTTTGCTCTGTTTTGTTTTAACAAACAGAAGAAGATTATATGTTTCACTGAGCTAGGATGCAGACTTTCCCTTCTGATGGAGTCCCTACTGCTTCAGCTCTTCATTTCACACTGTTATGTTGTCCAACACTTTCTGGGAGTCCTGCTGTGAAGCTACAAGGCCTTCTCTTTGGGCTCTTCCCCGTGTAATTTTTAATATTATAAGCTAAGGAAAATTGAACTCTGATACCTCTTCCCTCAGTCAGTGCTGCATCTCCCTTGGATGCACATATGCTGTTGCAAAAAGCATAGTACTCAAGGGTTGCATCAAGCTTTGGAACACAATTGAATTCTGAATAGCTCAGTGATTAGGAGTTGATCTAGGGAGACAACAAAGTCACATATGTTTAATAATCTATAAAAAAATAACAATATAACAGTTATTAGGCAAACTTTTGGGAAAGTTTTATTTTAAAGTCAGGACTGTTTTCTTTTGTCTCTAAGCAGAGTTTTACTGAGACTTTTTACATATACTTTTTAAATATACATTGTAACTGATGCCTTCACTGGAGGTTTCTTCAGGCAACTTCATCAGAAGTGTGTCATCAGGAGCTTACCTGGCTTTACTTTGTTACAGTCCTTCATGTTCTCAGATTAAATTTAGAAGTTATTTTTGGCGAAAACCTATGGGAAAGATTGCATTTGTCCTTTGGATTGATTTTTGGTTCCATAACATTTTAAAAAAAATGCTCCTAAAAGGTGACTCTGGAAAGCTATCCAGACTACTACAAAGCAAGTGTCAAAGATAGGAAGAGGAAGGGAAATTTACTGCAACAGAGGCAAAGTCTCAGCTCATGCTAAATAAAAAATGCTAGGAAGATGCTATGAAGAAAGTAGCAGTTTCAGAAGATGTGACATAAAATTTAGGACCCAAAACTCAAATCACAAGGCTGGAAAACTCAGAATATGCTTTCCAAATAGCCTCCACTGCATTTTTGGCATGTAGACCAGTTAAAGTTTGAATATATAATACCTGCTACTTTCTATCTTTTTCACTTCTTTTTCTTTTTCTTTTTTTTTCCCTTCACTTTAAATGTAATTCAGGCTTGTGAGACAAAATATATTAATTAAAAAATCAAGGAAAAATGAAAGAATCATAGAAGAGCTTGGGATGGAAGAGGCTATCTAATTCCAACCCTTCTGCCATTGGCAGAGATACCTTCCACTAGGCCTGTTGCTTAAAGTCCCATCTAAGCTGGCCTGGAAAACTTCTAGGTATAGTACGTCCACAACTGAATCATTTAGGTTGGGAAAGACCGCTATGGTCATCGAGTCCAATCTTTGACTGATCACCACCCTGTTAACTACACCATAACACTGAGTGACGTGTCCCTGGGCAGTCCATTCCAGTGCTTAACAACCATTTCATAACATACAATTTAATAACATACAATGAATCACTTCCATTGACCTTGATTTCTAGAAGTAAATAATGCTTTGCAGTGGGCAGAGGGATGGAAACCACTGTCCCTATGCCCTGGAGTTCCTCTCTGGTGTACTTCCTACTCTCTCAGTGTTGGCATCAGAATGGATGCGACCCAGAGAAGCCTTGTCTCCAACTTCCTCAATGAGTCTCAGCTGCAGTAGGCTCATTTGCAGTTTTATTAAGTAATCCTTATTTTCATGCTTTGCATTTAAGTCCTGGTTGGGGTGTGAACCTCATTTACTCAATTATTACACAATATTATGGAATGAACAGTTATTCCTATCAACAGATCCACTTTGGCCTTGTATATTTTAAGTGTCAGAAAGGCTGTGCTATTAGTTATGTCCTTATATCCTGTACATTGTTCCCATTTCTTTTTACATATCTGATAGAACAATATGAATATTTCTGTTCCTTTGAACAAGTAATATTGCTAGTACTTTGCAAATGGATTGTCCCTTTGCCTTTGCTTTAGATATCAAATTCCTGTTCTGAATTCATGACAGAGTATCAGGAAAATGTGGATGCCACAGCACAGCAATGAAAATGCAACACATGCTGTAGCAGGCACATGGAAGTGCTCTGTTCATCCCTTTTCTTGGGTTCCCTTCCTTCCCTTTCTTCTTAACTGAGGACAAATAATTTTTATATCTTTAGGGTAAGTCGTGTCTTCTGATGCTAGACAGCATATTAATCTTGACATTGCATTAACCAAGAATTACTGCTTTCCTACTTGTTTAGGAAAAAATATCTTTTCTTGCAAAAAACAAGGTTATACGCTAAAACTAAGTTTTTGTGGCACATTGTCAGAGTGGTGATTGCTGAATGGGAGCTCACACAACAGATTCACTCCCAGTGGTTCTTTCACAGCACTTGCAATGCAGATGAAGAAACATAGAACACTGTTCCTTATTTACAGCACATTTATTGCCTCCAAGGCACAGAACATGTTCTGGAGGTCTTTCAGCATTATCATGGAAAACCAAACCTACCTGGGTGTTCCTACTGCACACATATGTTCCCTCTCTTTGAAGCTAGGCTTGGAGCACCTCTGCATGTTAATGCACCAAATAAATCAATGTGATGACTGCTTTGTTTCTATGGGTGTTAGAAATGTCAGCTTCCTCTGCACATTGCTGTGAGCAAGAGTAGCTGTTTTAGTGCCTATGTAAACATTTCTGTGTTACCTAAGCTGTGTCAGTAAACGGTGTCTGGCTCAAGGAGTCTGGGTGTATAAGATCATTACATGAGCCCTCTTTTCTGCTTTGTAAATATTCTCAGTCTTCAGTGTTGGTAACCATCAAAGACTCAATATAAAAAATATGAAAAAAATTAGAATATTTATAGTGTCATTAGCAGTAAAAAGATGGAGAAAAATCACTCTCTTGGTTGCTTTTTTTCCTTCTCCCATTATACCACAGGTCTCCAGCTTTTTCACAGTAGAGAAATCAATTTGAGACAATGAGACATTGCTTTAAAGATAGGGTAATGAAGCTGAGGGCTGGTTAAGTTTTACGGTTAGCACTTGATCCTTGCTGTTAGGTTACTTATTTCCAAAATGTGAATGTCTCAGTAAAGCTCTGTCTGTCCACACCATGTCAGAAGGTGATGGAACACTTCAAATTGTCTGGCACTTATCTGAGCTCTTGTGTCTGGAAGGAAGATTTCTTACTATTCACCAACATTTCAAGTGCTAGTCCACTTTACAGAACCTCAATAATGCTTAGAAAGTTGACCTTGGCTGATGCAATAGGCTCTTATAGGATCTAAATTACAGTTCAGATAAGTAAAATTTTTGGAGTTCTACTTGTAGTTCAAGTAACTTGTTTATAGAAAAATACAGCCTTAGTTATTCTATAAACTCCAATACTGATCTAGACTGGGGTGATATTTGTTTCTTGGCAATGATAGAGAAGAGTGCTTTTCTCTGTTCCAATATCAATCCAACTTGGCCAGCACCTGGAGATTTGGCTTGATTATCTCATAAAAGCTTTTCATAAAGCACAGCAATATGGAGAGAAGGCATCTTGCTATGTGTTATTATTAGGCTGGATCATACTTTTGTGAATCATGAAGGAAAATAGAAACACAGCTGGCTAAGCATTGCCCTTTAAATGTCAGGACAGTATGTGTGAATATGTGTGTGTATATATTTATCAAGAATTAAATTTTAATTCTCTCTTGTTTTCTTCACACTCTGGATTTCAGATGAGATTATTTATAATGCCCAACCCATGCTTAGTTGTCAGGAGTTATTCCAGGACAACTAGCTGGGCACATAATTGTTTTGGGTTTTCTGAAGTATTTCTCTGAGATTTGGTGTTTGTCTACCTTACATGTAAAATCAGCTAAACATTTTGTATTGGGAACTTCTCTCTCTGAAATATCTGCTTTGGATTCACCTCTGAACATTTTGTGTTGATAAAAAACTCCTACTTGCTTGGGAACTTGATAAAAACTTTTTCCCAGCTTCCCTAACAGCATCAAAGATATTATAGCTTTGTAAATTTAGATTAAGATCAGTGACCATTTACCTTAGAGCTTCCAGAAACTTCTGTTTGTGAAAGCTTCTGTCTCCCTGTGCAAGAGGCATTCCATGATGGCCTTTAGAGAAATGATGTTCCCAGAAAGACTGCTGAGATCTCTTGCTCAGATTCCCATGTCTGCAATATGGGTGAAGAACAAATGCTACAGATGAAACACCCTCCAATCCCACTCATCAGATCAAGGATTCTAGAACCTTGCAGACTCTGCATTCTCCACACCCTACCATTACAAGCTGATTAGACATTCAGAGCAGACGCTGACCTTTTTCATAGCTCTCTATGGTGGAAAAACCCAATATTGTGTGCTAAAGAAAATTCTTTTTCTTAAGGCTGAGTACTTGATTTCATCATTGGAAAAATATCTCCTTGGTTGTTAATCTGATACCTTAGCAGCTTTAAACATTTTATTTGGGATTTCTCACAGATCAACAGTAAATAGGCAGGTAGGTATTTTATGATGAGATGAATGTGATTGCTTCTATGCACCACAAACGAAATGTTTGCTTCAGCTGTACCAGAAAGTCACATAATTATTTAGATTGAAAGGAACATCCAGAAGTCGTTTACCCAACCCACCAACTCAGGCAGCATCAGCTAGAGCAGTTTGCCCAGGATTGTGCCTGAATGGGTTTTGAATATCAGATTTCTTCAGATGGAGACTTCCCAGAAAATTAAGAATTAAAGCTAAACTTGTTTAGTTAGACAAGAATCTAACTCCTTACTCTTGTGTCAGACCTTCTACACAACAGAACAAGAAAGAAAGTGTAAGATTTCCTCTGTAGATTCATTTACACTAAGTAACTTTCTTTGCTTTCTCACTTACATACTGCTGTTTATGAAAGTTATTTTTTTTCAGCAGTGGAAGAAGTTTTCTGCATATAAATCTCTGTGGACGTTCAAATTTGTCAAGAGTTTCTGAACACTTTGGGATGAAAGGTAATGTAGTGTCCTGATTTGGACACTAGGGGGCATTACTAAAAGATGAGAGACGTAATAGAGAAGACATCAACACAGGAATTTATGAAATTTGTATGAAATCTGTTAGGGTTAAGGTTAGGGTTAAGGTTAGGGTTACAACTAGGGAAACCATGATACTCATGAACCAGTAACAAAACAATGACCTGACAATAATAATATGCAAAAGAAATAACCCCTTTGCTGCTCTGGGCTCTGCTGGGCTGTGGAGGGAGAGGAAGGAGTGCTGCCATGTGGACAGAGCTGGGAAGGTTATGTGGCAGTGTTCCACACCAGAGCTGCTGGAAAATCGAAAGAGAGTGAAAAGAAACCCTGAGGGACCCAAGGGGAAGCGATACCACACTGCTGTCACTGTTTCATGAAGCTGCGTTGTCCTCTGCTTGAGCTGTGGTGACGCCGCACTGCTGCCTATGCCATGAGAGCTGAGAGAGAGAGAGAGAGAACTTCCATTCCTACTGATTTTATGTGTGTCTGTTCTCATCTTTTCTCATTGTCTCTTTCTGGTACATGCCACTCCCCCATTGGTTGGCAGCCTGGTTTGGTGTCACATGACATTGAGTGCTGCCCCCTTCTGAAATTCACCATGAGGCAAACATGGCGGCATTTGCTGCCAAAACTGCTTGGGGAAGTGCCTGCCACGGGAAGGGGCTGCCACCATTGCCTCCCTGCCAGTGCTGTGGGGACCCGGGTGCCTGGAGGCACCAGCAACACTGCCCACGGGACCACTCACTGCCCACCATGGGAGGGGCCACTGTCACTGCCCACCTCCTGGGCCAGTAGTCACAAGGCGGGAGTGGCACTACCTCCACCCACCATACTCCGTGGTCACAGCCCCTCTCCGCTGCTGCGCCCTGCTCTGCTGTCTGGTGCTGGGGACTGGTCCAGGCCTGAGACATGGGCCAGGTGGTGGCAGTGCTCCTGGTCCCACTCTGCCGCCACCCTTGCCATGCCGCGAGGTGCTGGGACTCAGCCATTTTGCTTCCTTCTGTCTCTCAGGAAAAGGAAAAAAAAATTTTAAAAGGTCCTCTCCCCATCCCCCATTCGCGATTTAACACATAATATATAGAAATGTAAAATACACTGTTATTATTAATTATTTCTTTTCCCATGGTAAGTGCTCCTGGGATGTTCTGTTTATTGTAGGTGTTGTGATGGTGTTAGGTGACCTGGCATTGCATCTTGCCACTGCACACAAAGATTATTTCAGAAGAAACTAAATTAACAACCATCCTTTAGTTTTCCACTCACACGATATTAGGTATATCAAGCTCTTTTCATTTCCATCCTTATTTTGTGTGGCACTCACATTCCCAGAGAAATTAATTTGTCTTCTGAGTTTTTACTCAGTTTTACTCAGTGTCATTCTGAATAACCTGGCATTTTAAGATGGTCATAAATGAGTTGGAAGGGTAGATTAAAGTCTTTTTGGCTGAAAACGCAATTTAGATGATTCCTAGAACTACAGACAAAAGTCATCTTCTGATATGCCCTGTCTTCAATGAGCTTTACATTTCAGCTTATTCTAAAAGCACTACAAAACTGCATTTTCTTTGAGATATTTCTCCTGCAGTTTTCAAAGAAATCAGATAAAGTAAAATCTGTTCTCTTCCAAGCATTTAGAAATATTTGTTTTTTGCAGTAATATAAATACCAGAATAGAACCAGTTTTATATCTGATGGTCTGTAAAAAACATGTAAAAAACTCATAATGTTAGGAGGAACTGAATGAGAATTATTACTATTTCATGGTGTATACATGGAGATAGTGATAGGCTTTTTATTTCTTTTTTCAAACACTATCACTATTTCAGTTTGGAAATTAATTGAGAGGTTAGGGAAGATAGCGGTTCTCAAGAGCTTTTCTTTATCTCTATGGGTTTCAGACCTACTGACAGAAAAAAGCCTAAATCAATATTAGAAAAAATAAACGAACAGAACATGTAAACACCTTTTCCGAAATTAACAAAACAGACTTTTTCATACATTCCTTTTGGCTAGATCCCTGCAGACTGTGTAACTTGTCAGAAATTTTCTGCAGAAATTTCTCTCCAGAAAATAAAAAAAATACTGTTCTGTTACGTTTAATATATTCTGTGACAGTTTGGTTTTTACAAGACTTGATATCATAAATAATTCCAAGAAATCATTCAGAAATTGCAAGACTGACCTTTTTAAGAAATGAACATTACATTTTTATTTTTAAAATGTGATTTGGATTATATTATTATTAACGTGCAAGTATAAAATGATTTTATTTATTTAGATCTTGTTCAGAAAGCTTAAATCTCTCATAAAACAGGAAATATCATTCATATATGGGTCAGGAACATTTTAACTGTTTTTTTTTTCTTTAAGATTTGCTTCTAAGGAGAAGAAATATTTTTATCCATGAGATATGACATTTAAATTGATAATATTAAATGCACTAATCTTTTTTAAAAAATAAATGTAAAAATATCCCTTTTTAACACTACATTTTTGATCACGCAGCAGTATTATTCATCTGTTGTGGGGCACTTTAAAATATTTAAGAAGAAGTCTTCCCATCAGAAGAAGGGCAGCAATGACAAATTATCTGTCTCAGTGTGAATATAGTCTTACTTCAGTAGAATTTAGCTTCCAAAATGCAATTTTCAGCAGCTGAACTCTGAGCAACTACATGGATTAAATTTTCTGAATCTGCATTTTTAAGATGAAGAAAATGTTTTTATTTCTTTTTGTGAAGAACATCCCAGGAGAGTTACTCAACTGAGGTGTTACTATTTCCATAGTGAATTTTCATGACATATCACAGTGGTGTAATTATTATGGAGAATATTCTGCAACAATTATTTACATATGTTTCTGATGGTTACAGTTCTGCTGAAAAAAGAATGTATAAAAATGAGGCCTGAAATGTAGAAAATGTGTAGTGATGTGAGGGGGTGGTTTGTAGTAAGTCCTGTATATTTTGTTTCTTGAGTGTTTTTAGAGATCAGAATTGCCTGTGACGCACTGTTACCAAATGCACTCCAGTGGAGTTGATTTACATGGACTGATAGAATAGATGGAGATGTGTGATGAGAACAAAGTGATTATTGATATGTGTAAGGGCCAAATTTATTTCTTATAGATAATGGAAAAAGAGAAATGTTGAATGCCATCCAGGAAGTGTCTTCCCTAGGAGGTGTGAACCATGACATCATTAGAGCAACAGTCCAGAACAGGCAACTCAAGAGCTTGCTGAAGGACTCATTAGAAGACCTGAAAATCTTCAAGCACAGGCTAGTGAGGGTATGGGTCAGGTGCGATGTTTCCAATTCTTTATACAAATAGCGTACAGGGCAGTGATATGTCACACACATTATACAAAATAAATATGTGTGCCCAGGCCTCCTTTAAGGTCTGCAAAAGAATGTGAAAATCATGGTGGAGAATTCATTACATGATCCGAAGAGTTGCTGCTCTTAATTAATTCACTAAAATGTACTTTTAAAGAGTACGTTTCTTGTTATTCTCTTCACATACACTGACAGACTACAAAACTTTGAATGGAGGCAAAATAAATTTGGGGTTAGAGCTGTTTGTGAATACTGGGGGAAATTAATTTGATTTTGGTTAAAGTTATCTACAGAGAAGAAAAAGGAGTGCAGTGCTCTGTAGTGTCAGATGAGTCTGTCACAGTCCAATCTGAGCTTGCATTTACGGGGAATACTCCAACACTGGATAACAACATCTGCCACTTTGCTGTCTTTACCACACAGAAGTTCTTTCCAGTTTCTCTGTAGCTGCTCAAGGCCACAGCTGTTCTGTTGACAGCCAATGAACTATTTAAGGTTTACTAATGTGTTTATGTTGGTTTTTAATGTCCTTCCAGAATCTTGCCCTTGGTTGGGGAAGGAACATTACAGTCCCAATGCTGTGCTCAGCAGTAGTCAAAACTCTGGTGTGTTATCAACACCCTTCTAGCCACCAATGCAAAGCACAGCACTGTGAGGGCTGCTATGGGGAAATGGGCATCATCTCAGACAGACCCAATACAGGTCCTGTGGGTGAAAAGTATTCTGTCACTCTCCATGAGCTTCACGTTTTATAAAAGAATTTGAGAATGAGTAAAAGCAGAACTGCATAGTCCTTTTTATCTTCGTTAAAAAAGCCCACCCTCAGTTTGGAACTCTGTCTCTTTATCCTCATCCTAAGCCATTTTCTTGTTTTGCTTTTAAAATTTCATGTTTACTTGAATAGTGGAAAACAATTTTAAGGACTTGTAAGGAAATTCTTTTTGAAATGAGAGAGAAGATGAGTGGAACTAGCATTTTAAACACACTTATTCTGATATTCAGACTGTTAAGGAACTTAATTTTAATAACACAATGGTCTTAAAACCTAAATGGATAATATAAATATTTATAAAAAATATACCGTTAGTGCTGTCAGTGTAACAGAAACTCAAGATAAATAGCTTAGTAACTCTCAGTACAGCAAGAAATAGTAAAGACTACAAATTTCTTAATAATGAACTCAATTTCAAGGCTGGATCCAAACACCCTTCAAGGAGGAGTCTGGTGCATCGAAGTGCTACAAAATTATTTCAAACTAAAAATCCAGCCCTTTGCAAATTTTTTGGTTATATTTCTCCGCTCACCAACTGTGAGACAATGCCTATGTCTGGGTTGTCTCTGAGCAGTGATAACACATTCTGTAATCTGGTCCAGTTTCTGCAGCTATCTCTGCCTGCATCACTGTAATCTGATTTTACCTCATTAGCCTCTGTGGGTAGTGGTAGCTTGTATCCTATGCTATGGCAGTCTTTGACTCAGCATACTGAGACCAGACAAAGCTTTTTTTTTTTT
>VYZS01015610.1:443-11720 GCA_013400695.1 Neodrepanis coruscans
ATGGAACCTACACTGTCATGTTTAGACTACCTTTGATGCCCCAGCTAATTCCCACAGATATCTGTTACTCAGTCAGGTGTCCTTCCATTACACAGAAGTGCACTGTACGTATAGCTCAGTTGGTTAACCTCATTCCTGCAGGGTTTGAATATAGATGATGATTTCTCAGAGAAAGATGAGGTGAAATAGTAGTGATGTTTGGAGTTAGGTAGCTTCTACTCCTTACCTCTTAGTAAGTTAACAATCCTGTACTTGGTTAAAAGGTGCCTGCAGAGCATATGGAGTTTCCCTTTGTTTTTTGTTAATAAGAATCCCCACTCGATGCGCTTAAGGGCATTCTTCAACAAATTCCCAGTTCATTTTTAAGAATTTGTGAAAAACAGCAGGGAAACTTTACTAGGAGGCTCTTGAGTTCCTTCTTGGTACAGACAGAGGAAGTGCCCTAAGCGTAGAATTGACAGTTACTATCACTTAACTTTATGATCAGTAGTAATATTTATACTTCACATGATAAATGCAGAGGCAGTCAAGAAACTTGCCTCAGACTTTGTGTTGATCACCCCAGGGACTAAGAGAAAACCTTTTCCTGCGATGTAAACACTGCTTCTTTGGGGCCTCCTTCTCCTTTTAGGCAGTCAACTCTCTTACTCGGAGTAGTGAGGATACACTGGATAAGGGGACAATCCAGACAGAAATAATGCTGGAAAATAAATCCCAAGAGGCTTCATATGAACCAAGTCTTCTTCTGGCACACCTGTCACTGATTTGGCCTATAGATACCTAGAGAGCCTTTCAGTAATTTCTTTGTAAGGGTTTGTTAACTGTTCTTAGCTGAATCTGAGCTGAATCAGGGAATTTGGGCTGGCAATTCCCCTCTCTCCCCCCAAAACCAAACCAAACCAAAAAACTGCAGGCTTCTGGGCAGCTCTAGTTGTGTCACAGTGAACTGGGGCTATGTAATTGCAACTCAGTTCTGGTTCTAATTCTGTTTTTTCACACTACTGCTGATCTGATTTAGTTTGGGTAGACACTGCAATTTCTGAACAAATTTGGTGGCAATGGTTGAGCTATATATAGAAGAAAAGTGTCTGCAGTCTGACATGGATTACATATACAATGTGTCTATGCTATCTAAGTAAAGATTTCAAGATTTTTATTGATAGATGTTCTAAATTTGTGACATGTTAATATCAATTAATTAGTAGAGATTTCCAACAATGGATTGCAACTCCTATATGAAATGGAGAAACTAACAGAAACAGAATTCTAATTTCCACATTTCCTTGTCTTTTTATGTGCAACTATTTTTCACTACTTATTTAAAATATGTGGAGAGAATTGGAGTACCTGAATTTTAGGAGGCCAAGAGTGTTTCAGTTCAATCCACTACTGAAGAAAGAACATAAAGTACAGATTACTGGCTTAGTGACCTCTGCATAACACATGACCACCTTTCCTTTTGTCTATTGGCTGTGTTAACCAAAACAATCTTTGCACTATAAAAGCAGATGAATTTGCAGTAAAGAAGCTTCTCCATTTTGTCCCCTGTACAGTTGTACATGGTCTTTCTTTCTTGGATCCTCTGATCATCAGCACCATGCACCACAAGGCGGCCTATACATCTTGTGGGCAGTTGTGTCACAGAGGGTGCTATATCCAACACAGCGAAACTGAATATTCCTGTTTTAAAGGATCGTACACAACTGCCTACACCTTGGACCATTTTTTTTCAGCTCAATTCTCTTCTACTGATGGTTGAGATTTTCATTACACTACTGAAGTAGAAGTCACTTTTGAGGTTTAAAGACCTTGTCAAGTGCATGAGAAATATTTTTTTTAGGTTAGAATAATTGTCATGCTTCTATATAGGAAAATAGAAACTGAAGCTCATTCCCTTCAGTGCCTTCATTTTGACTCTCCAGATGAGTTCAATGAACACATCTAGAGCTGGAGAATCACAGTTAAATGAAGTATGCAAGAAATCTTGTTTTCCAGCAACTTCTCTGTGGTCACAGAAGGTGCAACGTAGTTTGTGGACTTCTACTGTTACATGCACAAGTGCTTCTAAATCTCTTACTGTAAAGCTTAGCATCTGTTTTGTGATTTGATGAATGGCTTTGATCTGATATTTTAATTGCTTCCTAGTAAGACACTAATGACCTCTTTTTATTCCAATAAACACTGTTTTGCTTAGTTGTAAATTAAATTTAACTAAACACTTGGAGCTTTATTACTTTTTTCTATTTGGTGAGACATCAGGCAATGTGTTAACTCCATATGCAAAGACTTCTGGAATCATTATATCTTTGGCTGCATTAGGGGGAAAAATTCTGATAATACTAAACATGCTAAATAAATAGTATAAAATATGGATAAACTTCACTTTCACATAATTACTAGTTAGGTAACTGTGATCTACTTACTGAATAAAACAGACGTACCTGTTCTGTCATTTATTCATTCCTTTAAAAATAGTCAATGTGAACATTTCTTATAAACTTGAAGAAGAATTTAGGGAAGAGATAATTCAAAGAATTCACATCTTTGTCTGACTAGGTCCCATGTAGCAAATGGACTGATGATTTTTACTGTATTTGATCTGTTTCATGGTAATATAAAGTTATATGAAATAAAAAGAAGATGGTATGTTGAAATGGATAAAGATACCTGCAGAACAGATTCTGAACAACTGACCTTTCGAGTACCATTTGCTGTGTTATGTGTTTTGTAGTGTGTGTGTGTACTGTGGGCAGAGATTCTCTCAGGGCTGTCATGGAAGAGAGATTCTTAAAACATTTTGCATACTGACCTAAGAAGCATATAATGAAAGCCAGTACTGCATTGTCAGCTCATAATACTACCAATTTGCTCAAAGCTTCTATGAAATCATTAAGAATCCTTTGGGGATGAAGACGCACAGATTTGAGTGTTTATCATATGTTTTGTTCCATCTCATATTAATTATCAACCCAGATGCCCAGTGTAACGGTACTGTTTGATGGGAAGTTCAAGCAGATCAAAGTCTGGGCTACATGTGCTGTACATTTCTGCCAGCGGTACATTTTTGCCTCTTCTTTAATGCCATTCACTTTGTTACTATGCCATGGCTTGGTAGTAACATGGACTGGGAAATGATCTGATTAAAAATTATTCCAGCAAGCAAGAGATGCTCAGTTGTAATAACTCATTGCATACCCTGATAGGCACAAATATAAGATTGTCTCTCTGGCTGTGGTCCACAGTTAGATCAATTTAAATTGATCTCCAAACCACACCTTTTGAGCCTGAAAGGCCAAAAGTAATGTGAGCTACTCAGGGAGAAGATCTGCTATCTGAGATTTCAAGCTATAATAGGTCTCTTGAAAGAGTCCATTAACAGAGTTTGTTGCCCTTGAGGTACAAATGCTGACTGCAGTTTTTCTCAAAGAAGCTTAATCAGAAGTTCAAAAGGCTTTAGCAGCAGGTATGAAATACAGTTCATCCAGGAACGCTATCAAAGCTTTGTCTTTGGCCTACCAGCTTCTTGTAGCATGAAGGAGAATCCCTATCAAAGTGTATGGGAGCATACAAGACTGCTCTGCTTACAAAGAAAAATGGAGCAAGCTGCAAGACTACAAATGGTGCTATATGAGCAGGCATGAGAATATCTTGCATTTTCCTCAGTGAAACTGGGGAAAAAATGATCTTGAGCAGTAATCTTAGCATTCATCTCCCATGGCTGCTTTTCATACTAAATCCTGTGTGAAATCTCCCAGTTTTGCTATTTTCATTAGTCTCAGAGAGAGGAGATTTTTTCAGCTGTTGCAGTATTTCTCTGACAGCGCTGGCAATTGCAACTTGTTTACATTAAATTTTTCTTCTTTGTTATAACTCCTGGTACCAGTTTGTTGCTGCTCTTGAATATTTGACCCTCTTGCTTCCACCAAGTGGCAGGAACTCATTTTATTAAAGAAAAAATGTTTAATATTTCTCCTTGCAAAATGAATCATATTTGTTTTTCAGTTGGTCTTTTGATTCATAATGTGTACAAAAATGTCCTACTGTTTCTGTGATAGCTTCAAAAATACTCATAGAGGACTATGAAATTTGTCAGTCTCAACTCAGCTGAATTTTCATAGTTTATTCTTCAGCTGCCTGAACCAAACAAACTAAACTATACATCTGTGTAGTAACAAAACAAAACCCAAACAACCAAACAAAAAACCCCCCAACAAACAAACCAAACAAACAAACCAACCAAACAAAAAAAGACCTTTTCCTCTGGGGTGCTTATTATGGGATTTTTTTGAGAGTTTTTCTGTGGGCTGAAAAGTGAATGGTCTGGTTTTCTTTGGGGCTTGAGTTCAGTGACTTCTCCACCACACCTAATTAGGAACCTAAAGAAGTCATTCACAGAGCAAATTTCTGAATCAGGATGCTCCAGAGAACTCCAGTGTTTCTTTTGCCAAGGAGGAAAAATAGGTTAATGCTGCAGTGTTGCAGAAGGCAACAATGTGAGCAGTTGCCTGAGAAGGAGGTGTTGAGAATTCAGGAGCAGGCTGGTTAGGAAATGGAAACAATGCTAATGTTGCTTCAGGGAGAAAATAAGAGTGAAGAACAAATCTGTAAAAGCTTAGAGTGAGAAAACATTCAGGTCTGCTCAGCAGCAAGAATACATGCATGTAATAGAGATTCTGACTATGTTACAATTTAGGGGAAGGAGGGTTTTTTTTAAGTGAAAAAGCAGGGTTAAAGAAAAACATGGCTAAATATTTCAGCTATAATAGTATGTTTCAAGATCTCTTCCAGCTTGTAGTGATGAGCAGGAAGAGTAAAGGCTTGAAGCACAGTAGAGATCTATTGGTATTCTCACAGTTTATTATTGCGTGGCTGGTAAAGTTTAAAGAGCAAGTTACTTAGTGACACTATGAATCCATTTTAATTAAAAAGAAATTTTATCTTCCCTCTTTTTGCTGTTTTTCAGATTTACTATCCCTTTGCCTATTGTTACCTTTATTACCATTTAATTATATTTGACATGATGCTTTTTTATTTCTTTTTTAATATTCTGGTTATAACTAGTCTGTATATTTTATGTTGATGGCAGATGTGAAATATTTCTGCAGCATTTTTTTCTTCCACCTTACTGCTAATTTTGATTTTTTTTTCTGGTTTTAATTTATTCCTTTATTTGTAGTTCCTATTCCAGCCATAGATTGCATTCAGGCTTACCTTCTGATCTCTCTTGCTTCATTCTTGCTCAACTTTCTTACTTTATTTTGTATTATTCTCTGTCACAAAGTAGGCACAGCTTGCTCTCTTGCACTCATTAGGTAAAATCCCTTCTATCTTCCCAATTATCTTGCTGTTTCTATCCTATGTTACACATCCAAACTTACTCAATTTGTGTCACAAGCTCCTCTCTGGTAATCCAACTTTGATCCATTTTTGAGTCACCTCCGCCTTGCTGGCCACCCCTCTTGTTTAGCTGAAATTGTGTCTGCTAAAATCACAATTGAGTTTTCTAGTGGTGTCTTGGGATTTTTTTGTAATCATCTCAGTCTAATAGCTGCTTACGATATTTAGAGTCATTCAATTTATAATCTTGTATTGGGCTTTCTTTCAGACACTGTCCTTCCTGTTAATTTCTTCAGTGTAACTGTAGGTGGATTGTCCCTTTTACCTGAATCTGTAGGATTTTCATGAGCTGAAAATTTTTGACAGTTGAAGTTTTTCACTGAATATGGAATGGGAACAGTTTCAGGATCTACTGCGTTTTGTGTATACAGGATTACTTGCTAAATGGTGCACTTAATAGACCTTTCTTTCCTTTTCTTCTGTGTCCTATGGATCTGATCTGTCATTTGGACATCAGTGACTTATAGATTTAATACCCTGTTGATGGTGCATGCTCTGCTGTGCCCTGACAGCCTGGCATTTCATCTTGTTCTATTTACACTCCTACAGTGTCATGTGTGATGCTGGTTTTCTGAAACATTATGTGTGGTAGTCAAAATAGAAGGTACATTGTTGGTGTGGGAGAAGTAGAATTGGAGCCCGGTTAAGAGCACATGAGGACTCCAGTGAAATAATTACCAGAGGAAAAGGAACCGAGTATACGCAGATGTGAATGACTCACAACTAGCTCTGGTGCCTCATTATTTCAAGCAGCTTTTGTCTCACCTCTGCTCTCCTGTTCAGAGGGAGGAGTCTGCACAGTTGGCACCTGGCCATGCAGAAGCTAAGGTAAATCCCTTTCATTTTCCCATGGAGGACCTTTCTCAAGCAGGTACACAGCTAGGCAGAGTTCCCTGGGGCTGCTGGTGCTGCTCCAAGGACATCTTTTCCTCACCTTGTCCTAGCTTTTTCTTTTCAGGTCAGGGAGCCTAAACCCCAAGTAAAAGCCACTGTTCCTCTCTTGTTTGCGTGGAGAGAAGGACTCACAGCCATCTTGCTTGATATGTCTTGCTTGCCTGTTGCTGGGCTGCTGCATGAGTTGTGGGCAGCCCAGGCTGCTCCTCTCATAGCTCAGTGCTGGGTGTTACTGAGCTGCCTGAGGGATCTGGAGCCTGTGGGAGTAGGAGCCCTCCAGGTCTGGCAGCCAGGATCAGTCCCACTGCTCTGGCCATGGAGCAGGGCAAGCCAGGGACAGCCCAGACCCCATCAGCAAGTTTCTGGTGATGTGGCAGGTCTGGAGGCAAGGTAAGAAACCGTTCTGCAGGCCAGGGTCAGGACTGGGTCTCAGCCAGGTAACCAGGGTCAGGCATGACTGTGGGGCAGGTCTGTGGGGATGGGGTAGGTCCAAGGTCAAGGTCAAGGTTGGATGCCAGTCCACAGGTGAGGATCCACAGGCTTTGTCGATAGGCAGGGGCACCCCTGCAGCTGAAGGCCCTTTGTTGAGCCAAAATGGGCCCTCAGGTGTGTGGGCAGGGGCATGGAGGGAAGAACCAGTGCCCCTGGTCAGGACCATTAAGGCTGGTGGTTCCTCAGGGTCCTGAAGGCAGCTGGACAGAGGAGCCCAGCAGCTGTTGGCGCAGGAACAGGGGCTCTCTCAGCCCCTGCGGGAAGCAGGATGGTTTTGGTGGCATTGTTCAGGTGGACTGGAGAAAGAACAGCACCAAAGTAGAGCAAAGAGATTAATTTGTTCCTCTCTACTTATTCTTAAGTAGATGGGAAACATGCTGGCCAATAAAATTAATGAATGTGATGAGAATTTGGCACATATGGATGCATAGAGAGCAATGGTTCAGGGAATTTTTTCCAGTCTTTGAAAAAAAATTAATCATGTGTCTTTGTTTAGAAAATCAGGCTCTGTGCCCCTCATTCCCACCTCTAATACTTTAACCTTAATTATCTGCTGTAGCAAGTACTACTTTCTGTCCTGCTATGAATTACATGAATTTCTTGTCTAAGCCTACATATTTACTTAATGTTTGAGGAAAGGGAAAATGAAATGCCTTTGATCACATATTGCTCAAATGACAAAAGGATTAAAGAAACCCCTCCAGCTTAAAACTTTTTAATGAACATTTATTTTTGAAAGTTTTACTTGTAATTTATCAGGTTTTGCTATGAATACATTTAGCTATTTTTTAAGTATGGCGAAGCTTTTCTTAAGTACTGGGCTACAAAGGTTTTTATTGTCTTGTTTTTCCCCTACCTCTATGTTACTGTAGAGGATTACAAAGCATATAACCCTCTTCCCTCCTACCTATTTTTCAAATTCGCAGCAATGGAAAGAGAATGCAAGTTATGGTGCTTTGACTTCTGAGAATCTGTATTATGTTATTTTTTAAAATTATACTAATATGGTTTCCTCTATTTATCAATTAAATTTTTTTGTTCATCTTTTGTGAAGGAGGAAAATTTCCTTTCTTGTCACTCTCAGTGCCTTCATTCCTAACATGCGTGTTATGTTCTCTAAAAGAGAAGTTAATTTTTTGCTAAATTGCTGTAGTACATCAGGACATTAAAGAAATATGTAGAAAAAGAGTGGTGAAAATCTCTAACTGTTTAAAAATTTGTACTGAAAACCTTACATTTTCTTAGGATTACCATGTCAATGTTTCATGGGGCTTTTCTTACCTTTTGGCCATTGGGAGAGGTCAGAAACCTGTTTGCAAGCTGCAAATTGAATAGTTTAATGTCAATGTGCTTCTCAGATACTTTCATGATCTTCATAGTCACAAAAAGGTCTCTAAATAGATGGCATGTAGGTATATATGCTTCACAGATTAGTTTCTAGACATAGCATAAATCAAAATAAAACACTGTCAAAAGGAACACTGCATTCTCTGTATTTTTATTGTCTTAGTTTTGTCCTAAGTACAAGGTAATATTTACCTGAAGCACTTAAATCAAATTAGTTGTGAATTATTCCTGCAAGATAAGGGAAAGTGTCTTAAGAACAGAGCCAAGTTAAGTGTTGTACAACGTGAGAAAACTTCTGGCATTGTCCTTCTGGACCCCTGCATGTTATATATCACTTTTTTTCTTGAATTATCCTCAGGTTAATTGGTCAATTGTCTAGTCAGATGTACTGTAATAGCCCAGTGTTAGGGAATCGTGATTTTTAAGGAAAGGATTACTGAATTTTTGTACCTTGAGTGTCTGCAGTGGTCTGATGATCAATGCACTAGTGATAACAGGGAGGTCATGAGCATCCAAAAAGGGTCAAGAAAACTAAAAATCTAAGTTGTAGGAAAATAGGGTTTTTTTGGTTATTTTTATTAAATGTAAGAGATGAAAGACAAGGATCTGGATTACAGAGTTACAGAGGAATAATGTTAACTATGTTTAAAGACAGTGTTGATCAGTTGTCAAATGAAGTCCTCATTTCTTGGTATGGATCTTATTACATGGTGGTTATTACATTGACATGGTACTGATTCTTCAAGAAGAACAAAAGAACTACAGAAACCACCAAAAATCTGGTTTTGTTTGTCTTCCTTAGCCAGCCCCTCTGACTCTCCAAAAAGACAGCTGAATTGATTTTTCTCTAATTAAAATATAAACCCCTTTTGGAACGAACTTGCTTGCTACATTTTTGCCAGGAAGAACTTATAATAATGGAGTTTTAATTGTAAATCTCTGAAAACAGGGCTATATTATAACAGAGCTCACAACAAAGTAGCCAGTGTGATACTGTGATAGATGCTGTATGATCCAGTCTGCTTTCCCCTCTTCCTGTTTCCCTCCAAGTCTGGCAGGCCAAAACAGAAACAGCTCTTCATTGCATTTTGCTTTAGGGCTGACTATATTAAGGAAACTGCCTTATGCAAAGGCTTGAGACTTTGCAGACCTATTGGACTTTAGCATGGAATATTGTATGAAAAAAGTGGGTTTACTGTGTCTGAATAGAGAGCTAATCAATCCAGTATGGTTGTTTCATATGCTTAAGCCCATTACAACTTGGTTTGACCTCTTTCATCTTTGTTGAGGATATAGGGTATCATTAATATTACCAGCTGCATTGTTTTCTCCTAATACCAACAACAGAGGGAAAAAAAGAAAGAGGTTCTCTTGGTTTCCACTTGGATAGATCTAGTATTGCCAAACAAATACAAAACAGGCTTTTACAATAATAATGTTTTCCCAAATGCCCTGTTAATTTTCAGTAAATCAAAATAAAATGTGTTATTATTTATTAAGACATTGTGACCCATATGGATTCCAGATGATAAAAGTTTCAATAAATGCTGCAATTAGGTGTAACTTTTCTTTCAGTTCATGTTTATATGTATTTCAGGACAAGAATCATCATTTAAGTTGTGTCAACAGTTGGATTTTACTTACAATGGTGATAGATCTTTAGACTTAAATCTTCCTTTTAGACTTGAATCTTTTCTTCTTTTTCACTTGAAACTACCTAAGGAGTCTTGATCTGTTTGGGTATAGCTTGAATGCAAGAATGTTGTAGGCGTATTGGTCTAATTGTATGTAGCAACCTACACATTCTGGCTTTGAATAAGGATTTATGGGCTTTATAGGCTCTACCTTCTGGGGAAATCGCATATGAAAGGTGGCCCCCAATGCCCATTTTGTATTGGTCACGCCACAATATATGATTTTGACCTCAATAACTATACTATTCTGGTAAAATATGTATGAAAAATCCACCCAACTTTCTGCTAATCAGCAGCTAAATAAATGTCTCCTCTTACTGTATTTGCTATGTTACGTTGTTGCCTGAAAGTGAGATAAGAAAACTGAGACAAACCAGCAACAAAGAGAGAGCAGAGCTTTATTGGTGGCAGCAATGACCCAAAAGAGGAAAATCAACAATCTCTCAATTTTTATAACCTTCAGAGTGCCCACCCCTCATATCATCCAACTAAAGTACATCTTACTACTATGTCACCTAAACATCCCACAGGACAGTCTCTTGTTACCTATCTCCACTCCAGTCCAGCCCCTGGTAGGCCTGGAAGTGCAACTCTATGTTTTGACTTACTACCTCACTTATCTATACAGAAGAGTGCAAACATGTGGAACACAGGCTGTTCCTGTCCCTTAATATTCCAAGTTATCCAGCTACCTAGCTAAAGTGAATCCCCCAAAATATTAAGCATACCCCTTAAGGCACCAACACCACACTGTTGTAGGGTTGAGGTTTTTTTCCGAAGAATTATAATTTTCAGATATGGTAAAAGGGATTCAGGTGTTTACATCTAGTAGAAGGATAGCTCAGATCTATAACTGAACTTTGAATATGTAGTTTTATCCGGTAGTAATAATAACATAATCTATATTCTATGATTTGTATTAACTGTCTGAAATAATTAAAGATCTTTAACGTTATGAAAAGGTTGCATCTTAGAGACAGAACAGGAGCTGAAGAAATATCTTCTTTTTCTCCAACAGGATTAAGTTACTAATACTTGTGAATATCTGAAAGATTTTTTTCAATTACATGTATTACAGAAAGGTTATTCATGAATATTTACATGTCTGCACAGTAATTACAAAAAAACCCTCAAAACTTCCAGTGTCATAAAAGAGTATGCATTTGAACTTAAGTGATGGTCTTTGTAATTCAAATCTGGTAGAATGTACATCATCTGATGGTCTTTTGGTGTAACTAATGAATAATAATGCTCTTCTGGATAGTATACATCTGAAGATGTTATCCTAAGAAGAATTATTTCTGTTTTTCCAGTGACGTGTTGGTCAAATTTAACACCAGCTCTTATTACATACCACACAAACTTGTGAATATCATCTAATGCCATTAAAGACCTAAGCTGCCTCTTGGAATTATTATAGTGCCACATTTCATTGTTGTGCTTTGTAAAAACC
>VYZS01015615.1:0-34329 GCA_013400695.1 Neodrepanis coruscans
TTTTGTCAAATGAGACTCCTGAACTGGAGGTGTGTTCTATGACTTCCTTAGAATTGGGCTGCCACCCCTTGTTACTTGTGCATTTAGCACCTGCCTCCCATTGTGACCAGAAAAGCCAAAGTTCAGTGTATACTATAAAGAACCACTTCATTCCCCACCTTGTATCTGCTGGTTTTGCACGAGATCTTCTAGTTCTTGTTTTGGAAGCCGGAAAACAAACGAACCCATTTCCATAATCCCCAGAAGTGACTCAGCTCACTGAGACTCCCCACATCCCTTTCTGGGCTAACGTGCTCCAGACTATCTGGCCCTGGAACAGCAGGTTTCTCCTCACCATCCTGCTGTCCAAAGCTGCCCCACAGAGCTCTGACCTTGCTGAGCCAAGAGGGGCTGGCAGGCTGTCAAACAAACACGGGTGCACTGTGGATGCCCATGGCAGCACAACGAGGCTGCTTTGTTCCCTGTTCCTGACGAACAGGGATTGATTTGCTTTGCTGAAAACCATGAGCCCTGTGCTGACATTGCCACTCATCCCTTGCAACGTTAAGGTTTTATGCCTCTGGGTTATCATCAGCCCTGAGCCCATGCTTTCATACTCCACTGTAGGAAGGTCTGACTCAGTGTGCAGCACACTTTGTTTATCCAAAGGCAGATAAATTTTGCCACCACACCTTTCATCACTTTTTCCAGATCATTGAAGAGTATATTTAAGCAGTGCAGGTCCCAGCACAGATCTCCAGGGTGCTCCTCAAGTGATTCCAGCACACTACTCTCTGTGAGCTGCTCTGTACCAAGCTTGCATGCAGAAAAAAATAAATTTAGTTTTCTGCTATGGCTACATCTTCCCTGAGCCCTCCTTCCAGAGTCTGAGAAATCAGTAGCTCTCCAAACTATCCCACGTGGTTCCATTTTGATAGGTCTGAAACAGGGTGGTCAATTTTTTTCCCTTGCAAATCATCTCCTCAAATCCCCTTCTTGTTTGTTCTGTTCACATATTTAGTCTGCCAGAGTTTATGACCTTTTCCATTTTCTCTAGCTTTTGGAAAAATGCTTTCTTGTTTTCAATAGCCTCCTTGCCCTTCTGTTAGTCATGCTGTGTTTCTGGCACCATTCCTTGTTTCTGTGGTGATGGATGGTGGGCACTTGCTCTTCAAGCAAGGTAATTTTTCAATAATCTCTATTTTTGTGCAGTTCTTGTTTTGAACTTTGAGTGCAAAACCAGTGAAGTTTTCTATAGTTTTAGTTTGTTTGGGCTTTTTCCTTTTCTCCAAGGATGTCGATCTGGAACACATCATGGCTCCCATCACAGAGCAGCTCTTGGAAGGCACAGAGTACATTTCTCTGGCCACGTCAGAATCACATCAATGATGACTTCTCCCACCTTGGGACTCTCCAACCCATTGCTCCATTGAAGTTTGTGACTAAAATGCAGTGTTGGTGCCATGTAAGGGGTGCAATTTAGATTACCTGACTTGAAGATAAAGTGCCATCCAAGAGTCCTTCTCCTCTGCCCTCTGCCCTGCCCCATCTCCAGTGAGCTGCTGATCTCATGAAATCTGTAAGTGGGAGTGCAGGGAAGGATTCACTGTCCCAACACATCAGGAAACCAAAGCGACTGATCCTGTGGCCACAGGATCTCTCAGTGAGGTGGAAGGTGAGCAGTGTGAGTGCACACAATGTGACAGAGGCACTGACTTGCCTCAGCTGTGCTGTTAAAATACACTTGCAGGAAAGGCTTGGACAGAAGAACAAGTAGTGGCCAAAGGAAGGCCACCAATGCTACTGATCATCTCTGAAATTCCTGAGATTTTTGTTTTCTGATGCCATCTGCTGAGAATCTTTGTTCTTGGTCAAAGAGCCCTGTGCTTTAGAAAATGAAATACGGGTGAACTATAAAGGCTCAGATACCACAAGGTGACAACACAACTCAATAGCAGCTTTAAAACACCTGAGATCAAACCCAAGCAGGAGCTGCTGGGAAGCATTCCTTGCTGGGTATTTGCAGAAGGTCAGACAAGGCTAGGACATTATCTTACTGGCCCTTAACAGTTCTTAATGCTTTTTAAGCTCAGGAGGAAACCCCACATCTAACTATGACTGCCAAAGGCTAAATCTACTGTGGGACTGATTATAGGAAGAAGTGGGAATACAGAGGGCAAAAGGAACCACCTCTGACTGCTACTCTGCCTTTGGCCAGAGAGAGAAGCAATGACAGTGGCACTGACAGGTGCCACCTGTTAAAGAATCCATTTGGTGCAGGGAGCTCGGGGTGCAGCTGCAGTGGGAGCTGCAGGTTGAGCTCTGAGGGGCAGGAGCTCGAGGCAAGAGGCTGTGAACTGCCCACCCTGTGCAGAACAAAGGGCACAGGGACCTGTGGCCAGCAGGGGATGGGACACTTGAAGACATTGCAGGAGCCAATGACCCCCAGACTATCCTGCACTTAGACTGAGAGGGCATAGAAGCCCAGGGGGGTCCTTTTTTCAGGATCCTCCTCAGAGGCACCCGATCGAGCTGTTATTTTGTAATTCAGTTATTGCAACATGATTAAATTATTCTAAGGATTTGGATATCTGAGACTCTGCTCTGGGAAACCTCAGGTGGAGCTGGTGAGGAAACCTGTTCTGTGTGCAAGTGGAGCAGCTGCAAAGGGGCCTCGATCCCAGCTCAGGTGGTGCCAGAGTGACCTCCAGAGGAGCTCCTGGATGGTGGGACAGGGGAGTTTCCTTCACTGAAAATTTCCCATACTGAGAAAAAACATTCTGAGTGAAAGACTGAGGCACCCAACAGCAGTGCCAAAGGTGCTCGTGCCTTGAGCTCCAGACACTCCCAGGCAGCAGACAGAGGTACCTAGGAGCCACACCAGAGCAGTCCAAATTCCAGCCTCTTATCCTCAGCCCCAAGTCAGTGTGATCCAGTGCTTAAATTTTAAAAGTTACTAAAGACTTAAGTAAACTACTTGTTTCACACTGGGAATGATTAATGATGAGAATTCATATTACCAGTGCTTTTCATGACTAATTTATTAAGCTTCTTTTTTGGCATTACCAGATGACTTTTACTTGCAACACGAAGCTGCTCAAAGTTCAAAATTAATTTCTTGGAAAAACTGAGAATTGATTTAATGTGGAGACTGACAACAAAGAAAACATCTGTGAAATCCCTTCAATTTTTTTTTTTAATGCTAAAACCTGGCAGAACACAGAGCAGCAAGGTGTCTGATGCTTGTATTCTGCTCAAGCTTGTTGAATGTCTGTACTAGCAGAGGGCTAGAAACATCCCCAAAAGCCTTTCAACTTAAGGACATTCAGCTCCTAGTTCACCTAAGGCAAAGAAAACTGCCTCTGTTCTTTGCTCTAAGGTGGAGGAAACGCAGATCACCCAGGGCAGGCTTTATCTTTTTTTTAGTGACTCTGGCTACAGCTATTATTCACTTTACACTACCTTTGCCAATCTTGGCAAAGATGAAAAACAACTGCATCATGGGCATCCTAGGGCAATCTATCCCAGCTATTAACTATGGAGAGATTAAAGCAGAGATTCCACTGTCTTGCTCTCAGCAACAGCTGCCCTCAAATTTCCACACATTACTAAAACAACACAAACTGTGCCTGTAAGATAAGAGAAAAATATTGTAAGACTGCAAAACATCTCTACCTGGTAACTGTTACCATTATAATATTGCCAACCTTAGGGCAGTTGGTAGGTAAGTGCTTCCCATCCCCTCTCTATGCAAAATTATTTTGGAAATAGTAGAGCTGAAGGACACAGCTACATGGGAAGCAAGTCTAAAGTCTAAATTATTCATTTCCACACAGAGCAGAAATTTATTAATAAAAATACAGTATGATCTATGCAAGCAGGCAATGGTTTCTGGTACTCTGCGTAATTGGATTAAGTCTTAAATTTGAGAAATTCTGAGTGAGAACTGAAAGCAGCAGCAGCAGCAGCACAAGGTACCACAAACTCAAGAGCATTGGGAGACAAAGGTGCTGCTGTTGCTGTGTACACAAACAGCATTTGTGTGTGCCTGCCTCAAAGGCAGGGACAGACCCAGTGCCTCTGTGACCCTTGCCCTGTGTCAGCCAGCAAGAAATGGCAAGTCACTTCCAAATACAGATTCTGCCAGAGAACAAACACCGGCTCTGCAGTCAGAGGAACTCAGAACTCCTGAACCACAAGAGGAGCATGGCTGACGGGCTGGGTTTGTGTTCCCAAAGCAGAGATCACAAATCCCTACAACAACAAAATGCTGAGACCAATGAGCAACTCAGGACAACACTTACATGTCTGAGATGGAGCAAGGTGTCCATCTTACAAGAAGCAGTTACAGCTACAACTTCCTTGTACTCCAGTCAAGTATCTCAGTGTTGTGAGCAAGACACCCAGCACAGATTGAGGAATACATGGTGCTTCTTACTCCTGCTCTGAAAGTAGATCCCATCTTTCCCAGCTAAGAAAAAAATTGGACCTCCTATATCTGTAATAGTTCAGGGTGAATTAAACCACTGCACATCAGCTCTCTCCCATCCCCTGGGCAGTGGGCTCAAGGTGCCTATACCTGCAGACACAGAGCCTTTGTAAACCTGAGGCCTCAGGGGAGGTCTGAATGCACTAATATGCAGGTGAGACTAAAATATTCTGTGTAACTCCTCAAGGAACCTGGAAGGTAAGCCAAGGGTCATGCTTCCAGTCAAGGACACTCCTCCTACTGACATGATGTGCCAAACTGCATTTCAGGATATTCCTGAAGACCATGAACATCTTAAAATCCCCTGAAGAAGAGAAAGCAGGGCCATGTTCTGTGTCTCCAAACCATTCACATCCCTGGGAACTAGAACTGAGTCTCACTGGGTGGAATTAAACCTAGTATTGCATGTACTCACTAGCTGCTGTGAAATACCATTACTGGGTGTTGCATAAGGGATGGAAAGGGCTCAGTCACTGTTGGTGGAAAGGCACCATTCAAATCCCTTTCTCATCCTAAAGCACACACATTCACTTTGCTCTAAGAACTCACTGACAAGAACATAAAAAGCACAGAACTTCAAAGATCATGGCTACATAATCAGCCTCTTTGGCAAATTGTTGCCACAGAACACAGAAAGCAAAGCAACGTTTAAGTAAACCCCAAGGAAGGATTGTGCACATACATTTAAAAATAGGAATCATGTTTCAGTCCAAGTCCAGTTAGCTAAAACTTTCCAGAACTCAACACTGCACTTTTACAGAAAATGGAGCTTTTAGATGAAAAACCAGTGATGGGAGGAATCAGAAGAAAAGCTTCCAAAGAAACAAAAATAATGAAAAAAACCCATCCAAAATAAAAATCCATTTTAATAATTTTAGCTTTACAGTATTTGTTGCTGTCATGTCAGGAGAAGTAAAGATCAGTACTTTAGTGGTGATGCTAGTTTTTATAAGATTAGGAACAGCATTAATTTAGCAGGCATTAAACTTCCCTTCTAGATCAAAACATCTTCCGTGTTATTAATTTCACTCTCTCACTTTGAACAAAAGAATTTATACGAGTCAGAGGAATAATGGTCCTCAATACCTCGGACAAAATGTTTCAATACTGCTGAGAACAGCCCCCTTCACAAAGAGAAAGCAAACCCTTCCTCAAAGTACTAATGTTCTGTTATTTCATCACAGCAAACAGAAGATGCCTTTAAAACATCATGTATTCAACGCCACTGGGTAGAACTCACAAGATGGTTTTAATTAAACAATGAACACAGTTTCAAGTCAACCTCAACAAATGCACACAATGGGATATTTCAATAACCTCTCAACAGCAGATACCATCACTGACTGCACAGCAAGCAAAAATAAAGCAAAGAGAGTGGGCAAGGATAAGAAAAATGCAGATTAAAAAGCATAAAAAAATGCACTTCTGAAATAACTTCTCCAAAACTGAATCAGTAAAAATTTATTGAAAAGGGATACTTTTGGTAAAAAAAAAAAAAGGTGGCAAAAAACTCCTCATCGAGGTCTATCATTAATTCTGCAAACATGGTGCTGTGTTTTACAGGCAACTGAGGAACTCTGCATTTACCATTAAAGCCAGAAAGGCACCCGCAACACAGCAATTCCTGTGCTGGGAAGCTTTCATTTCTTTCCCCCAAGGGTTTATGCATCCCTTTTCTGTTTCAGACAAACACTGAATGTCCTGGACTTACTTCTCACCCCTTCCACACCTTGTGAACATTCTGCAAATATTCTCCACACCCCAAGGCCCTCCTGCACAGAGGGTGCTGAAAGCCAAACACTTCTCTGCCTCCCCGTTGGTGGGAGGTGGCAGAGGGGAAACATCAGTTACACATCAGATCAAATGGCAGCTTATGTCAGACTGAAACAACACAGGTTTATCTGGACAGTTTTACACATTTATCAGCATATTCTTCATTTCTGTTTAAAACAAATCACCTGGAGAGAGGGGAGAGATTTAGGCCGAGACAGAACACCTACTTCTGAAAGCTGAAGAGGGTCTGCAGATAATAATAAAAGCACAGGCACAGCTCTATTAATGGTGCAGGTCACTCCACCATCTGTCCATCAGCAGCTCAGACCTTTTATTTGACCATCTGCCCATGGACACTGGAAAAAACCAAGCCTAGATTTCATTAGGATTCATACAGCTTTCAAGTAAAATGTAGGTCTCAGATTTAGGTTAATACTTTTTCATAACCTGAATTCACACTGATAAAGACCCCTAAGCCCCCAAGCTATCTCTGCATCTCCTCTCCATTGCAGTTACCAGATTATGTGGGTTTGTTTAACTGATGCCCAGGCAATCTGTCATATGTCAGGGTCAGCTGGGGTTGCTTGTAGATGTACAGTGTAAGAAAACCAGGGCAGCTGTATCTGGAAGTCAGCTGTACCAGAAAAGAGACAAGTTTTCCTCACACACATTCACCCAGAGTAACAAATTTCAGAAGCAGGAGGATGCTTATGCTGTTGACTTAGCCCAGATCTGATCCTGGCAAGTTATTTAAAAATAAAACCAAACACAGAAGGAAATGAATAGAAATCCATGTTGGCATCACCCCTTTTCCCCAAAGGAAAGAAAGATCTTACAAACTTTAAATATACATGTTACCTTGCAAAGTAACACATGCCAAAGCTGTACAGAAAACAGTGTGGGGAACCTGTGTGCCTGGCACTACACACCTCCCAGAGTCAGTGACAGTGCTAATGACATGCTCCTCAGCTGGGATTAAATTAAATGCTTCTCCCATTCATGGCCCAGCTGCAGAGAATATTTTGAAACTCCAAGTTCCAGCCAGAAGGAGGTCTAGAGACACCACAGAACAAGCAAACACCGAAGCTGTTACTCCAGCTGTATCCAAGGCAAAGCTCTGGCAGGGGCATGGGAGGAGCTGGGAGCTTGAGATCAGCTCAATTGATCAGAGAATGGTGCTAATAACACCATAAGTGGTGGGTTCAACATGTGCCATTCACTTAAGAGTTGGACTTGGTGGTCTTTGTGGGCCTCTTTCAACTCAGAATATTCTGGTAAATAACAGAAAATGACCTCATGGCTGAGGGCATAGATTAACACAGACTGAAATGAAACAGCACTCACCCCAGTATGTCAATGTGTCACACTGACGAGCTCAAACTGGACCTGCACTGCCAACAGGGTTATCAGCAATGCTGATGGAGGTTCAGCTTTGCCTCACCACCCCCATATCTCTCTCCACTGCCTGCAGGCCTGCAAGCACATTCCAGGATATGGTCAGCCCCAGTCAAAAACATAGCTTTATATCCATTTAAAACAGCTTGTTTTGAATTATTAGAAAAATAAAAGGGTCTGAAATACAGGTCTTACATCACTCATGTCATGCTCTCATAATGCAAATACTACACTGTATAAGACAATATAATCCATTCTATAAACCCTTTAATTTTTGCCTTAAACCCCCCAAGGTTCCTTGCAGATGTTGCTGCTATTGGCAGCTGACTGGGAACTTCACTGCACTGTAACTGGAAACCATCTTCCAGTTATCAGCCTTCATCAATCTGTGGCCAGTTTGTGCTTGTCATTCTGAGATCCTCCCCAAGGCTCTTCCTCTCTGTGAAGCTCAGCACAAATTAACTCTCTGCCTCAGCCTAGGTTCTTTTAAGTCTTCTCTACACAATGGATCTTCCTTCCCCTGAAAGCCCTGGCAAACTTCTTCACTTCAAATTCCCCTGACACTGGTAAAGTCACACCAGTTTCACAGAGGCCTGGGTATGGTAGACACATGTGCTTTGCCAGATTAAAAAGCCAAAGTAATTTTTCACAAGGCAACAACACAAGGGCTCAATCTCCACGTGTAAGGCCTGTTCCTGGTATTGGCAACTGAGGCAGACAAACCAAGGACCAAACATGCCGATGCTGTTGGAAGGTAGATTTCAAACAGAGACTTAATCCAGCCCTTGGAGTAATTTCCAGGTAGGAGGGAGGGAAGGGGTGTCAAGCCAAGCCAGGTGTGCCCTGAAACTGCACCTTGTAGGGAGAGAGATGCTGTTGGAAGGTGAGGTCAGGACATTTACAGTCACAAGAGACACTGTGTTAACATCTTGCTGAAAAAAGTAGGATTCTAAATTAATTACAGAGAGGGCTTCCGGAAGGAACATATCTCTCCTCCTGCCCAACTGTTGCCATGGCCACCAGCTCACTGCTAATCTACAGCAGAGCAGAGAAGCAACAAGAATGTCCTTGCAGGCCCAGTGCTCCCCTCCCTGGCTGCAGCCCACTCAGCTCTTCCCCAGGCTCAGCCCTGGGGCAGACAGGGACACACTGGGTGTGCAGGTCAGCACTGGGTTTCTGTGGGCCTTGCCCAGCTGCAGATCTGTGGCTCTGTTCAAAGAAGGATGCAGAGAGGCTCTGCTTGTTGAGGGAAAGCATAGAGCCAAAAAGCAGCAGCCATGCACAGCTCTGTGGGAGGGACTCCTTCCCACTCTGCTCTGCCTCCCAAGACCACACTGCTCCCAGCCAGGCAGGGCAGGGGCACACCCAGGGCTTTGGTGGGTCAGTAGAGGATTGACAGTGGAGACCAATATGCTCAGGCAGCACATTCATATTCTTCCCAATCCCAGCAGACAGGCCACAACAAGAAGTGCCTCTGCTACCTAACCCTCACTCAAAGGCATTTTACCCATTACCCATCTGACATGGGAGCATGCTTTGTCTCTGGAGATGGCAAGGAAGATACAGAGAGATGGAGACACGATGGTACAAGGAAGGTGTTTTAAACCCACTATCTACCCTTATTTCAACTGAAAAATCATTGCTTAACACTGTTGCTGCTTCTCAGATGACATGCTAAAGTTACAATGTGCTAAGATTAGTGATTTTTATATTTGGAGGCTTTAAGATAATACCAAAGCTCACAGTGAATCAAGCTACAGCAGTAGAGCAGTATGTGTCTGCCCACAGCGGGGGTACTATCAGTGTCTGATATCAAGAGAAGTTAAAAATACAAACTACTCTCATAGGACTGTATTTATTACGTTCCTGATCTGCATAGGCTTGCAAATGGTGTTCTGGAAACATCTACATCAACAGACTTTTATTACATCTATTGCATAGTACTGCCAGCCCTACCCCTGCTGGTGTGCTCCAGCAGTGCTGTGTGACTGCACAGCACCACAGACACAGACACTGCAGTTTCCCATGGCAAGCAAGAAGGAACAGCTGCTGACTGCATACCTACATGCTCAGTGAGAAGGCAGCAAGTTAATCTGGCATGGGAAATGAGTCTGTGCTCCACAAAATGCCCACAGAATCTCAGCACTGTGCTCTGCCTATCACAGAGCTTGTCCTCTGTCTTTGATGCTAGTGAAGCTACTCATCTGAAAGTATTATTCCAATGGCAACCAGAGCCATTGGGCTCATCTCTGCACCATTGATAAACTCCTGGAAAATGACCACATCAAGATCCAGGCCCAGCAATGCAGGGTGCTGTAATTGGGGCAGCTTGGTGACTTCCATCTCCTCTCAAGACAAACAGATAGAGCATGAAAGCTCCTCCTTTCCCAGCCAGTGAACCAGATGGGATGTGACAGAGATGAAGCTCCTCAGCATACTGAGTTTTTCCAAGAAA
Organism: Neodrepanis coruscans; assembly: GCA_013400695.1. Classification (NCBI taxonomy): domain Eukaryota; kingdom Metazoa; phylum Chordata; class Aves; order Passeriformes; family Philepittidae; genus Neodrepanis; species Neodrepanis coruscans. The sequence goes on from VYZS01015615.1 coordinate 10,092, forward strand.
TGCTTTTCAGGAGACCAGCCATCCTGTAAAATGTAGTGATTCCACTTGTCAGAGGGATCCAGATCTGCACCTTAAAACTCAGAACAAATTGCTCGGCATGGAAGGGTGAAGGGCAATTTATGCCACTGGACATATTCCAGTTCTCACTGATTAAAACTTAACAGGAGCTGAAATTAAGATACAGAGATTTTTTTTTTTTTTTCATCTCTCTCTCAACATTACTGCTGAGCCATGGGGATTCCAGCAAGGGATCCTTGTCTCCCACACATGTCTTACCTGACAGTCGAAGTCCTGGAAGTTGCGAGCTGCGTTCTGTTAATGAAAAACAGGAGGAAAAAAAAATCAAAAAAAGAGTTCAGCACAGTGTTCCAGAACATCCCCAACAACATCATGAAAGCTCCCCTCAGAGACCTCTGCTTTAGCACAGTGGAGCCTGGCTGCAGACAGGTCAGCAGAAAAATAGGAGGCCTGTACAAGTAAACCCCATGTGAGTTCTGCCCATTCGTGCACACTGCAGGTTTGAAGGTCTGCAGGAACCTGTCTGCATGCCCATGTGCTCTGTGAAACACTGTCTCTGACCACAGAGTAGGTTACATCACTGAGAGCTGTCAGCTGCTGCAAAAGGCTGAGCATAACACTTGAGATAGGCGTTCCAGCTTCTGTGTTCTAAGGCACAGCACCTCAGTACTAAAATTGCAACTAGGATGACATATGCACAACAGAAATACTCCAAACATTTCTTCTGGCTGAGCACCCTCACTCCTCTCCATGTGTAAACACATGGCCCCATTTTCCTCCTCAAATTGCCTTGCCACGTTAGAACAAGCTGCTACTTATATTCTGCAGTTTGAGACATTTGAGGTATCTGCAAACCTGCTTTAAGAATCGATTCTTCACTTTCCTCCTCTGTGTTAATTATTGAACTGTGTCAATGTCTTGAGCATGACACAGCAAAAAACATAAATCCTCGGGATGTGGGAAAAGAAAATACAAAGCAGCCCCTCTTGTTTCAATTTAAGACTCTGATATTAATTCAAATTTCTGACTCCACCAGGTCATACAGAAGGTCAGTTCAGTCACTCAGTACCACAAAGATTCAGGATTTTAACAAAACCTATGGATGATGCATGCTAAGTAAAGAAAAGGCTGATCTGAATTTGTGCTGAAAAAAAGCCTGAAATTTCCTGAGTGGGAGGGAAATGACACAAAGCAAGGAACGAAGGTCTGAACTGGACTGCTCATTGTCAGGGTGAACCATACATAAGGCACAAGCAGCATTAGTGCTGAAATGCCCTGACTCCTGCATACTTGATTTTAACAAAAATCTGACTTTAAACCATTTATTCATTGTCTTAACTTGAGAAAGTTTAAGGCAAGTTTTCCAGGCCTCTGAAGGTGCCATGGCTGCACCTTAAAGCACAGGACTAGCTGGGCTGACCCAACCCTGTCTAAAGGCTGCCCATTCCACCTCCTGAAACCAGCTCTGGCATTTCAGTAACTTTTCACTGGGACTGAATTAACAGGAATAAAAGGTGGCAGAATACAGATCAGATGGAATAATAAAGTTCACTGGGATAGGTTTTCTGATCAGGCAGTACTCTCTTTTTCTCTCTCTTTCAACTAAATGGGAACATTTGATGTTCCTTTAGTCCTCCAGCATAAGGTCACTGCATTTTAGTGGGTCTGAATTAGATGAACAAATATAATGTATTTTACTTCCCTGCAGTTGCTATTAGGCATAAGTTACACACAAACAAAAGAGTGTTTGTATTCTTTAAAAATCAATCTTGTAAATTTTTGCCGATTTGAGAGAACAAAGCCATGACCCAGTGGTCCCCAGTGTCATTACCTACAGTTCAGAAAAGTGAACAGGATAAGACCTGTTTCCACTTCCCAAGCACTTCCACTGGTTTCACAGGTTGAGTATTAAGACACCAGAGTTCCTTGTCTGTGTACAGCAGCCTTTGTACTTGAAGAGTTCATGAGCACTCGTCCATTAACACCTTAAGAGTCTTACTGTACTATTTATGGCCACTAATCCATTGTTCAAACTGGCTCAAACTCCTACATCTAAACTGGGTTGGTGAGTAAAAATCTTAGTGAATTGCCAGCTCAATAGATTTTGGACTCTGATACACTGCACAGAACAGTAGGTTATGGCACCACACCCACATGCTCCACCAACTCCAAGGCACACATGTATTATTTGAGGCTTGAAAGCCTTACTAAGGGCCACACCTTGGAGCTGCCTGCTCCCTGAGGCCCTCCTTTTATTAAAACAAAGTGTAAAGAGGACAGCCTCAGTACACTTCTCTCCCCATGCAGTACTGAAGACAGTTCTGGAGCCACTCTACACGTGTTTCCCTACTGAGGTATTATATACCTCCTGTAACTTCAAAACTGAGTCGCAAAGCAAAGATCACTCTGAATGTGCCCTTCTGTGTGCTGGGTAACACCCTGGGTGTTCTGTTCAGGTGAGCATACTGCATTTGAACCAGAACTGACACCACAGCAAGGACTGGGACTGACCAGGCAATACTTGACAGAGAGACTGAAAACTCACAAAGGAAAAACACTTTGCTTTGGCATGCTTCAATACCTCCTAGGTATTGAAGGTCAACTGACCAAAGCAACGGCAATCTATCCTCGAATTAAACATGGAAAATCCCAAGAGAAACATGAGCAAGATCTGGGGCATTACATTTAGGAAGCTTGTCTTCTGTAAATGTTTCTTGTTTTGAAATCACAAACTATTCTCTAGGCCTGTATTTTTGTCTGCTGATCTACAGTGATTTTGTACTTCCAAAACTCGCCCTCCCAGGAAATATTTTCAAGAGTTGTGTTGAGGAAGCCCAGCAATCAGCACTAGTTTGTCAGAATTGGCAGCTGGATTGCACATTTCAGCTGAATTTTTAGATTTCACAGATACTAAACAGATATGCTAAAACAGTAGAGAAATGAGCAAAAACCAATCAGCACAGACTAACCCAGCAGAATTTTCAGCGATTTCACCGGTCTCCTGCAAACACACAGGGAGTGGACAAAGCACCACAGCCCACTGGCAGCTCCAGCTCTTGATGTCAGCCATGAAACAGCTCAGTCTGGGGAGCTGCTTCCCATGGCACTGGGCTTGGCTGTGAGTGATGGAAAGCAACCAAACCACATTGCTCATAATCACAGATTGCAGATGCAAGATGTTAGACCCTGTAATGTCTTAGGCACACAGAGCAACAGTTTGTGGTAGAATCCAGTGAGGCCAGGGCTCTCCTAAAGCCCACATGGCTCTTCTCCAGCCCACAAAAGACAGAGTGAAAGAACTAAACAGCTGCTGCAATACAATGGCTTTCTGAAGTCTCAGTATTACATGAATCTGGACTGCTCTAGATGGGCTCTGCAGACATTAGAACAAAATTACTCTCCATTACTAAATCCAGGGAGACAGGACTGTTTTGTGTGTCAAAACACTAATGGAAAACTAAAGACAAAATAGTTTAAACAAAAAAGTAAGAAGAAAAGAAAATAGGATGATACAAGCCAAGGTTTCTCTAACAAGGAGAAAATTATTAGAGGTTCTACAGCTACACCAAGTCAGGAACAGGACCACCTTTACAATTTCTGCCCAGCCTTTGTAAGCCCTCAGTACAGGCATGATATACTGTTTGGCCAGGGCTCCAAACTTATCTGAACTGGGTGGTCTGTCTTTCCCTGAGAATTTGGAAGAGTGTGTGGTGGTAAATTACCAGAGTGGGGAAGAATTTACTGGTTTTCAGCACTTAAGGTACTTCAAGCTGTAAACAGATCAGGGCTCCTTGCCAGACACCAAGTCAGTCTGAGTACACCAGTGAGACCAAAGCAGCAGCTGAATTACCTTGTCATTCAGGAGAGGTTTGATCTCTGTCAGCTGAACATCCTGCAGTTCATCCATGGTGCCGGGAACCGAAGCCAGTTAATCCTCAGAGCAGTAAATGGGTAATTCTAAAACAAGGACATATTGTTAGAAACAGCATTACAAGTGATGCTAGCCAAAGACAGCTTTGAGATTTTTCATTAGACTTGTCTGTGCTCCAAATGAAGCCTGTAAGAAGCTGGTTCTTGATGCAACACAAACACCCAGGTGAAGAAGGCAAACCCAGCTGTGCTCACACTGCCTGGTTACTCCTGGTTCTGCTCACTGAAACCTGTCCCTGAAATCTCAGGCCTTTCTACTGAGAAAGTCTGCATCCACTTCCATGCCTTGCTGGTACTTCAGCCATAGTGTGTCCAAAATAAACTGGAAATTACTTGACCAGCAGAGTGAAAAACTGTATTCAGTATGTGGTAATACTGACTTCCCCTTGTCATGCCCAACAGAGCTGAACCCCAGCATCCTGCCACCAAAGGGCTTGTGCTGTACCCACAAGACATGCAGCCAGAACTACACACATGGGAGACAGAGGTGTGGAGACCCAAGCTCTTTGTTGGCAGAGCCCGGGGCAGTCCTTGCACAAGGTGGGATATTGTAACACCCCAAGCTTGCTCAGTAAAGTTTTAAAGGGGCTTAGGTACTTGGATACCCTATGGCAGCACACAGGAAAAAACAAAGTTCTCAGGAGGCTGAATAACAAATTTCACTTGCAAACTTCAGAACACTAAGGTAGAATAAGGTACCTGGCAAATTTTAAAGCAACATCCAATCAAAGTAAGGCACTCCACAAAGCACTGACTTAGCGAACTTTAAGCCATCCAACTTTATCCAGATTTTGAGAAGAGAGAATTAGTAAGGAGAAGAGAGAGGGAGAGAGAGAGAAAGACGAACAGTCACTGCCTCACATCCAGTGAGGTCTCAGCTGCTGCCACTCCAAAGCAGTGGGGCCCTTTGGAATCTCACCTGTGCCACTGCTTTTATTTGCTCTGCTCTCCCAGGGCCCTCCCCCACAGGGGGCTTTTGGGGTGCCAGTGGCTTAACAGCCATTTCAGGACTGGACCAGAGGCTCAGGTGGGTGGGACGTGGAGCAGTGACTGCCCCATCTACACAGAACTTGCCCTATACCCCCCAGCCCTCAGTTGTTCTGAGCCAGTAATCATTTCTCCAATCTTCTACAGAGATAAAAAAGGCTCCCAGATATGGCTGGTCCAGTGGAACATGTGCAGGTCAACACTGATAACTGGGCAGCCCAAACCATCCTTCTGTCAGATGGTGCAGAGTCAGCAAAGGGAAGAAAAAAATGTAATCAACACTATGCAAGGCTGCCATATGTCTGTGGGAAATCACTACTGCCATGGAGCCAGAGGGGAAATCTTCCAGTATAAATACAGCAGTGAGGATGGAGGAAAATAGGGCTGAGTTTACCAGGGATTTAATTGTCACTCTAGAGGCTCTAGCTGTGTTTCTAGGCAGAAGAATTTCCAGTGCAAGCAGTTGCAGGAATATGAAGATAGCTCTGGCAAGAGATGATCATGCCTGATGGTGCAGACTATCTGGTTGCTCGGGAAAATTGTAGCTATTACTGGAGATGAAATAAAAGAAGTCACAAACAGAAGAAGAAGCAGAAATAAGTAGTGGTGGATTTTCTGGGCATCAGCAGAGTGTGCTTGTAAAAGACCCATCGTAAATTAAATTCTTTGTCCAAGATATTACAGGCTACTAATCACAGAAGAAAAAAAAAGTGGAAAAAGAACAAGTGTATTCTCCAGCCACCTCAATTTCACACAAACATGTTCTGCCCTGGCAAGGAGGGGTCCCCCTGTCCCCAAATGCTGTGCAAAGCTGAGCCCTTTGTGCCAGGACTAACACCACTGTGGCTGAAGTAGCCTGGCATAAAACAAATCAAAACAAAATGCCTTTTCCCTCTGAAAAACAGCCTTAGCAACTTCCCTCTTTTAGCGCCTTTGCTTTGGGAAACTTTAAACTATCCTTCCTTTTCAGATTTTTTGCCATAAAACACACCAGTTGTGAGAGCTTTAAGAAGTCAGTTAATCTACAGGTAACATCCTCCTTATCCCACAATGAATCTTTATTCAGAAGAGGAATAAGAGTCACTTGTAGTGCACTGTAAGCCCCAGAGGAAAGCTGGTTACTGTCATTCTGATAAGACACTATGAAATAAAAAAGTATTTTCTACTAAGGAATCAAAACTTCTATATACACCAGGACTGATTAAGAGCACAAAATCTACCAGGTTCTCACCAAAACATCATCCCATGAAGTTACAGACACAGCAGTTTCAAACAAGCATCACAAAGCTTGTCTGCAGGTAAGCTGCAGACAGTACTAGAATGACCATCTTCACCTTTTTATCTGGCAAGTGTATCCCTTCTCTCAGGCTCCTCTGAAGAGACACCTGCTGGACCCAAAGGCAGCCAGGAATGTGATGGAGTCACTCATTCTTGGAGTCACCCAAGGGACCAACAAGTTGTCCACTCAATTCAAAGGGATTAAAAGGCTGCACACACCAGCCACCTTTCTCTGGGGGTTTTCATACATACAGGAGTGGCAAGTTCCTGAGGCTTAGGCTCACATCTTGCATTTTTGCCTAAACCAGAGTCTACAGGGAAGCAAAGCACTGAATAAGCCCTCTCCACTGAGCTCTGACTGAGAAAAGAACACCTCAGAGCACCAACTGCTCTGCTTTAGATTGCTCAAAGATAATTTTGCTACAGGCTTACAGATATTTCTCATAATTTCCCTAAGGCAAAAAGCAGCAACTCCCAGAAAGCCCTGGGATGTATCCTGCACAAACCCACACAGGGCCACTGCTTGCTGTCAACACAAGCATGTCCATGAAGAGTGTAAAGACTTGAGGGGGGAGACACACACTCTAACAAAGTAGTGCATGGGATTTACAATCATCTACTGTATGAGAAGAATAAAAACCTAAGCAGGGGTTCAAAGAAAGGATTATCAAATGCTTTGCTGTGATCAACTTTGATTTCATACTTGGTCTCTAGATGCAATTACAGTGCACACAATAAAACATCACTCTGAAAATAATCTGATGTTTATCTTCCTGGTCCATTATTGCTCCAAATATTGTTTCAGAGGAAGGGGAGTCTCCAGGGCAAACTGTGTCCCTCATAATGGGCACTGCTTGTTTCCCCTTCCTTAGGCTGGACAGCAGGAAGGAAGGCTGATGGAGAGAGGAGAGACAACCTCCCTCACCACCAGCTGTGCTCAAACAGGCGAGTTCAGAGAAGAGCAAGAGCCCTGCTCTGCAATGAGCCTGCAGCACAGTCAGCCTGGGAGCTCCTCTGCTCTCTCACCCAGGAGCAAGACCTGCAAAGGGACCGGAGGGAACAGAATGCTGAGGCAAACCAGGAAGCCACTGAAAATGGCTGAACTGAGATTAAAATCACACAAAGATTAAACCGGCACAGCCTCAAACAGCAAAAGGGCGTGTTTTTTTCTAAAAATTTTGATTTTAAATCTCTTCATCCAGCAAATTGAAGTTTTTCTGCTTTCCTAGAAATGTAAAGCTTTTTGAAGGTTTTTTGAAAGTACAGTGGTCCCCACCACTGCTTGCAATCAGCTCTTCCCAATCCACTCATTGTGAGCTCTCCAGAAAATGGCTGTCACAGCCTCAGGAGTTGATTTCAGCCTGTTCAGAGGATATTCCATAGGTAGATGTATACACTTTTCTCTTCCCAAGGTCTTGGCAAGTTCAGTTTGATTGCCCTGGACTAAATCCGGGTAGTTTGTGATTACAGCCTACGATCTGACTTGCCCTATATGACTGTTCACCACAACTCCACCTGAGCACCCTGCTATGCCAACACCAACATGCCTTTGCATTTGAAACGTGGCAAAGGGCCACATTTGAGCAAAAAAGGCCACAAATGTTTCTCAAAAGAGAATGCTTTGCAGCAGAGAGAGCTGATAAAGGACATCTCCAAATGCAGAGGCAAAGGGAAGGATGGGGTGTTGGTGTGCTGGGCTATCCTCTGCTCCAGCTCTGCAGACGTGTCTACTCAGGAAACAATCAATTTTCTCCCTCCACTCCTCTTGTTATTTAAAGAGACAAACATGTCATTTCATGAGCTGAAAGCAAGTTTAAAATATTACAACAAAGCAGTATAAATATTCATAGCACTCAACAGAGCTCTGTAGAAGGCAGGCTACAAGCAAAGCAAAAGGTTTGCCTGGAACAATCCACGTAAAAATCATACATTTTTTCTATAAATGTCCCAGTACCACCTGCTTTGTACATATTCCTGTTGCCTCTATTTATATATTACTATAAATACACTCAAATCCCCCAACTGAAACCACCCATCCCTTTCCAAAGGTTTCCTGAAGGCTGGAGTAGATTGAATTCAGGAAAGATGTGGTGAATCATTAAGCATGGGGATTAGAATCAGGGGGGAAGACAGAAGGCTACAAAAACCTAAGGCAGGTGAACCTTAGAAAGAAAGCATGACCTCTAATAAGATCTGATATTCATGTTTTTGTGCTTTCTCCACGATAAGGCTGCTCTCAATTTACATTGTTTCAATATACAAAGAAAGAAATTGCTGTGAAGTAAGTTCAGCAAGTCAAGAGCAGGAGTTCCCCAGGGCTGCACCCACTGAGCTGCATCCCCTGTGGGTGCTGAGGCTCTGACACAACTGCTTCTCACAGGGCTGGGAGCTGCAAGAGCTGCATCTTGAATTCTGCTATTTTCTTATGAAGGTGTCATCTCGTCCCACTGTTTAGGATCTCAGTGCAACAAAACCTTGCATTCAGAGGCTAAAAATTTTTGTTTGTTCATCTTGACTACAGTGTCTAATTTGTTGCCTCTATAGCTTGTTATACTCTTGCTTTGTATGTTAACCCCACAGAGGCAAAATTATACCAATTACAACACCAGTTACCAAGCTATGCTACAAACAGGTTATTAACTGTACCCAAACATATGCTCCTTTGTTTGGCAGCCCAGCAAAGGCCTCTGACAGAGCTCCTCCCTGGGGACTGACTGCACTCATTGCCATGACAATGCAGGTCAAGTTCCTGGGAGCCACCGGACACAGCTGCCTACCTCTTACCAAGGGAAAACAGGAGAACTGCTCCGGGGTGTGCAAAGGAAGACAGGAACAAACCCAGAATTTGCAGCCCATGCCAGAACCACAACACACCACCCAGGGTGCCCAGCTTTGCTGCCAGGTGCTCCCTCAGCTCTGTGTGTGCTGTGGAGCTCTCCACTGTGACTTCTGCCCTTCTTCAGAAGGGGACCCACACCCTGTGCCTTCCCTGCTGCCCCACACTCACCAGCTGACAGGGCTGCTCAGCCTGATGGGTCAGATCACAGCCCTGGCACACAGATCTCAACTGTGTTTCATTTCTGGGCCTTCAGACCCTTGGGCATTCCTGTCTCGTTGCTCCTCAGCCCTCTGTAAGCCTCTGGACAGCAGTGTGCTCCCCAAAACCTGCACAGGCTACTCTGTTTTCTATAGTAAAATGCTTGGCTGACATGCTAAACTTCCAGAAAAACAGGCAGAGGGTCCAAATTCACTTTAAAAATACTCTCCTAGGTTACTCCCTTTGCGTTCCAGCTCATGTATTTTTGGGAATGCACCACATGGCACTCCATCTCCAAGACAAACTGTGTGCCTGCAGAGAGAAACTCCATTCTGCTTCACCAGCTCCTGCCTTTGAGCAACAGCAGCTTCCTAATTCACCATGCCCTGAAATCTGGGCTACACCCAGGACACAAACACCAACTGGTAAATGTAATTTCTAAGAAGCTTAAACAAGACCCACATTTAACAAAGGATTTGTAAGGCAAAGGTCCATGCCCAGCCTTCTATTAATTCTGGAGGAGACCAACTCTAATTGAAACAAACTGCCATGGGTTTAACTGAGCTCAGTGGGCAGGACAACATCCCTGCTGACCATCTGAATTAACAGGCATCGACCACAGGGCTAAGGAAGCAAGAATATTGTAAAAGCCTTCAAACTGTTTCGTGTTACCTGGATCAGTACCCATAAAAACAGACCCATGTACTCCCCTGTACAGGACAGTTTGAGAAGTTTTAGGGAAGGGGCACCCACGATATAAACTGGAATGAGAAATTTCTCTGATGAAAGTGATGCAAATTATTGTCTTTGAAAGAGCCTTTCCTGGTCATGGCCCTTTCAAACAGCTTTGCAGCATTTCCCTCAACAGGCTGCTCCACTGAAGGCAAAGGAAACAAGCAGTGGCTGTTACCATCAGTATTCACAAGATATTCCATGTCCCCTTCCTGTCCAGTGGCACCACCCTAAAGCACACCTGCATTATCCAATGTCAGAGCTCACACAGCTCAAACTCAAAACCAGAGCCCTTTTCAGCAGTTTCATGGTGAAGGACGTGTTCAGATGCTTCTCTTCAAAGATGCTTTCACCTCTACTGCTTCTACCACCCCTGTAATTCCCAGACAGGCACTGCTGAAGGCTCTTGAAGGTTTTGGTGGATGTTTGTGCAAACCAGAACACCTGTAGCTCTCCATCAGCACTGTCACCACCACGGCATCCCTGCCATCCCCTCCCCTCTGTCCCTGTCCCCCAGCTGGAGCTCTCCCCTGCACAGAGACACCCCAAGTGCTCCCCCAGCACACACCCTCCCCTGTGACACCAGCCCAGCGGGGGAAACTTTCTCTTCAGCAGCAACATACTCTTAAGTAGCTTTCAATGAGATCTGACTGCCTTCCACCAGATCCTTCACTTTCCTCTGTGGTTTGACTTCCAAGCTTTTTTCTGCTTCTTTCAGCCATGCTTCCCACTAACCCACTGTGTGTTTTAATTTTTTTTCATTTAAAATGTAATCACATATGAACAATATTACATTGAGCAAAGTTTCAGAATAAAGGGGACTGGAAATTTGTTTAAATGAGATTTTACCAATGCTTTCTACCATCAAGCAGCACATTTCAATTCACTGAAATTTAATGCTGATTTTGCGTTTTAGTTATCGTATTCAATAAGTTGCATTTTCACTGGTTACCAAACACTGAAATGCAGTGATTCAAAGTCAGGTTGAATGGCTTGGAGTAACGTGGGGTAGTGGAAGGTGTAACTGCCCACAGCAGAGGGTTGGAACTGAATGACTTTTAAAGTCCCTTCCAAGCCAAACCATTCCATAAAATAACCATTACACCCAACTGAGCCTTCTTGCTGTCTGGAAGGAACTACCTCTTAAGTTAGTTTAGAGCTAAACAAGCAATTAGTCAGACCTCAGTTTTCCCATTGTGTAATGCAATTTTGATTGATATTTTTAATTCATTTGTGTGAGATGCTATTGGGATGGAGAAAAATACTGAGAATAAATGCATAAGAAAAAATGTGTAAAGTAACTTTCATTAAATTTTTCTGTGCTCAGTCATATATATATATGTATATATATATAAATTGCAGAGCCCAAACCCAATGTAATACATATATTCATCAGTGAAGAAGTAGCATCAGGTGGTTTTGGTCACATTGCTTGGCATGTGCAGTATAATGTAGTGCAGTCTGAATAAGCCAAGCTTAAAAATCATCACAGACATGTGCAAAGCTCAGGAAGAACAAACAGTTCTGCTCTTCAGCAGCTAAGAAGACACAAATGCTTCTGGTTCAGCTCATTCAGGTAATGAAGAGCCTTTCACTGTGCCGTACATGTTTATACACCCAAACCACTTCTGGTGTTTTCACAAAAAAACCCCAAACTTTTCTTCCTACTTCACTCAAACTTGAATAAATGGCTTTTAGCCATTAGAAAGCAGCATACTTGCAGGCAAGAGCTCATCTAGCATTTCAACACCTCCAACTGGCAAGTTATGCACCATGGTGGACATAGAAGAGACCTGAAGTTTTATCACAGCAAACACATATAGTTTAGTATTAAGTAATGATGGCTATTGAATATAAGAATGCCAATGGACACAGAAGACAGACCCAAGCCTCAGGATGCAGTTTCACTATTTTAATCTGCTCTAGCTGCAGACTGTTAGCAAAAGGGGGATTCACAGGACTAGCACGAATTTTAAGAACACATATACATTGTATGAAAAATAAATTGCTAAAATACGATTTTTATTATATGCTTTTTGCCCCTTCTTCTCATTAATGAAAGTTCCCCCTTATGCTCCTTGAGCTTTGCAGAACAAGCTCTTCCAGTCTGGCCCACTGTGTGTCACCTCAAGGACAATCTCGAGTATCAGTGCCATTACTTCAAACCCACTGTCCAGCTGTCCCTTCCATCACTTCTAGTCTGTGAATTCACTTCCAAGCAGAAAACATCCTTGTGTGTGTCAGGCTGAATTGCATGTCCTTCCTGAGGCAGCTGGCCAGGAGAGACAACCCTGGTTAGCACAGTTAAAACCAGGAACAGATACAGGATTACCCAGAATCAATTCAGGAGGTAATTTCACTATTCATTTAATACAATTGTGGGTTGCTGCCCAAAGGCAGCACTCTCTGCCACTCTATTCCACCCTGTGCCAGCCAGAACCTCCTTCCCCTCCTTCCCTTGCATCAGGCTGATGATTATGATGCAACAATGCAAATCAGATCTGTTTACTCCTTCCCTCAGGTGTTTTTTCCAGGACTAGTTTTCACTCAGACCAGTGAACTGAACAATAAAAGGGCTCCTTCACTTCCTTGTGTGCCACCTTTTTTCTAAATCTGTCGAGTATAAAGACCTTGGTTTGAGGTCTGATTGTAAGAAACCAGCATTAGCTCTTCAGCTGAACCAGGGAGCAGACAATGTACGTGCTCACAGTGCTGCCAGATGAGAATGCAGGGGCCTGCACTTGGCTTCTAATCTGTTTAGACAGAGTGTGCACAGAACACACCACAGAACTCTGAGTTGCCCTGTTGTAGGGTATTATTTCAGCATATAGAGGAACTAAAGTTTCACCTCACAGCCTCTGAAAAGAAACATCAGACCCTTCAGCTCTCTGCTCCTTCTCCTTGCAGCCAGAACACAAACCCAGCCTCAGGCTATGTCTGGATTGCTTCACTGAGAATGAGCAGCTTTAATGCAGATTTTTTGCCAGGCTGGGTTTCTGCTGCCTTAGTGAGCTGAGTGAGCCTATCAGACAGTCATGAACATAAGAACAGGCCCAGGTAATGAGGACCAGACATGTAATGAGCTCTGGAGTCATCTCCAACTCCTGCAGTCTAAGTTGAGGGTCATGTACACCAGAGCAGGCAAAGATACAAATAAAGCAGTTATCTCACTACAGTCTTCAGGGTGTTCCCCAGATACAAGTGACCAGGACTATAAATGAACACCTAAGTACACAAGAGGCATTCATGTGATAAGTTTCTGAAATGGAAACTTTTTGAAAAAACAGGTAATAATGTCATATTTCAGAGAGGGTAGAAACATCTCTGGAAATGTCCAAGGTCAGGCTGGATGGGGCTTGGAGCAACCTGGGACAGTGGAAGGTGGCCCTGTCCATGGCAGGGGGTGGAATGAGGTATCTGAGATCCCTTCCAACCCCAGCCAGTCTGTGATTCTGTGATTCAGCAATGAATCACATTTTGTTTCAGCCACTGTGAGCATCCTCCCTTAGGAATTACAGGAGCAGTTTGCAAACATCTGCATGAATACAACAGAGACAGGAGAGAAAACACCAACAGCTTAAGCAGGAAATCATTCCTAAGAATGACTTCTGCTTCAAGTCAGTAATAAAACTACATATGAAGTGGATACCTAAAATACCATTGGAAGGCAGTTGATGTTTTCCATAGAATCAGCAATGCCTTTCTGAAAGAGGCCAGAGGGGGATGGCACTCTGTACCAAACATGTCTCCCCAGGTTTTGTCAGATAAGGCCCAAGGAGGAATCTCTGGACTCTTTACCAGGCTCCAGGTGCCCCCACACCCAGTTTGTTCCCCACAGAATTACAGTGGCTGTTCTTGGCTCTGGTGCTTTGTGAGTTCAGATCTTCCTGCAAAAGCCATTATTGCCAGAGCTCTGCCAAAGTCCAAGAGACACACCCACTTTAAGGTGTCTCCTGCCCCAGTGGGACCTTGTCCCTCCAGATCCAAGCTCTGTTTTAGGCAGGAGAGAACCTCTGCTTCCNAGGCTGGATGGGGCTTGGAGCAACCTGGGACAGTGGAAGGTGGCCCTGTCCATGGCAGGGGGTGGAATGAGGTATCTGAGATCCCTTCCAACCCCAGCCAGTCTGTGATTCTGTGATTCAGCAATGAATCACATTTTGTTTCAGCCACTGTGAGCATCCTCCCTTAGGAATTACAGGAGCAGTTTGCAAACATCTGCATGAATACAACAGAGACAGGAGAGAAAACACCAACAGCTTAAGCAGGAAATCATTCCTAAGAATGACTTCTGCTTCAAGTCAGTAATAAAACTACATATGAAGTGGATACCTAAAATACCATTGGAAGGCAGTTGATGTTTTCCATAGAATCAGCAATGCCTTTCTGAAAGAGGCCAGAGGGGGATGGCACTCTGTACCAAACATGTCTCCCCAGGTTTTGTCAGATAAGGCCCAAGGAGGAATCTCTGGACTCTTTACCAGGCTCCAGGTGCCCCCACACCCAGTTTGTTCCCCACAGAATTACAGTGGCTGTTCTTGGCTCTGGTGCTTTGTGAGTTCAGATCTTCCTGCAAAAGCCATTATTGCCAGAGCTCTGCCAAAGTCCAAGAGACACACCCACTTTAAGGTGTCTCCTGCCCCAGTGGGACCTTGTCCCTCCAGATCCAAGCTCTGTTTTAGGCAGGAGAGAACCTCTGCTTCCCTTTTGCTCCATCCTTCTTACCCTCTGTTTCCTCATTCATCCCAACACTGATTCACTTTAAAATCTAAGCAGTCAAAATCAGAAGTCAAAACTGTCTAGTGTGTGAACTGGACTGGGGAAACAACTTACACCTAGAAAAGAAAGCCTTTGAAAAGGGTAGGTTGAATCTGCATAGTTTTTACTGCTGTATCCATTGAGTAAAAGCAATAATTTCTTTTTTCCTCACCCAAACTTCTCCAAACCCAAGTCCATGGTTTAGATCAGCTCAGAGTTTAGTTGTCATTAAGAAATAATAGTGTAACACAAAGTGGTTCCTATTAAATGAAATTCAGTTTTGTGTATCTGGGACACAGCAAAAACATTCCCAAGCTTCAGACAGCTCCACATCGCATAACTTACAGTGGGAATCCATGATCCCACAGACTCCAAACCAGGACATGCAGTTACTGTAAACAGACACCTGAAGATGCTAAAACACAAGTATTTAACTTCTTTCAAAACTAACTGAAGATCTCTATACAAGTGATTTAGTTCTAATACTCTAGTTCTGAATGAAGTTGAACCATCCCATGGGGTTTGTGTTTAACCCCTCTGTGTTTAGAAAGACTTGGTTACAGCAAATTAATTCCCAGTTTCATTCCATAGAAACCAGCATGAGACAAGGATATACAAGGGAACAGTGAAGGAAAAAGATGACTACAACAAAGTCTAAAACTAAACCAAGTAAGAATTACAAAGAGAAAGTTTCTGAGAAGCCTGTTCACAGCCCCTTCCAGAGGCAGGGATGGCAGCAACATGGCAGGGGCCCTGTGTACAGGACCTGAATGTCACTGCAGAACCACAAAGGCTGGAAGGGACTTCTGGAGAAGAGATTACTTCTCTCCAAGCAGGAATAATTTCAAAGCTGGATCCAGGGCCTTGCAGATTTGAAAATCTCTAAGGATTTATATTCTAGCATTACACAGCACTCCCACTACAAAAATAGTTTCTTTTATCCAACAGGAATTTTCCTTGCTGCAAGTGGAAGACAGATGTATAAACAATGAGATTTTTAACCTGAAAATATCACAGACCAGAGTAAAATAAAAATCAATATCCCTAAGTACGTGTGGTTGCTACAGTCACACATAAGAACTAGTTAAAAATTCCCTTTCTAAAACTGTTTAATAACAAAGTCAGATACTTCACATTAAAGGCATAGACGAAGCAGAAACTCACCTCCTGGTAGATTTTTCAGGGCAGATGTTAACATGTCAAAATAACAGACTTAATATTAAATTGATTGCCAAAACTGAAAAATGTTCAATACTTTCCAGCAAAAGAACACATGAAGGACTGCTCAGGATCTGAGCAGTACAAGATCCAGCCTGACACAGTTCAAGAGCAAATGCCCAGGACACAGCAAAAGAAGAGTACCTGATGCAATTCCCCTTTGCCTGCACATCCACAGGCACTTCAGACAGTGTTTGTCTCTCTCAGGTCCTCTAGAAGCTTCTCCCCAAGTACACTGAACCACTGCTGTTCCTTGTGAACACAGAGGTTGTTTATTCTCAGGCTCTGTGCCACAGAGCAAACATAAGGCAGCCTCACCCGTGACCTGTAGCTCTGTGCTGCCTGTGCCTCCTCCCCTGACCCACCAAGGTCAGCAGGAGCCTCACCTGTGCTACACGGAATGGGCTCAAACCAGTGCTAAAAACCAAACCCGTGCAATACAAAGTAACACACCCTGGAGGCTGAACTGAAGCCTGACAGCCCGTTTGAACAGCCCAGAGCAGCCACAACCTCCCAGAAGCCCCAGTGAGCTGAACAGAGCAGGACCTTCCCAAGGCAAGGTCCTTGGCAAACAGCCAGGGTTAGAACACAGCCCCAACCCAACGAAATGCCTGCTGGCAATACCTTCTCTAAAGACAGGCCAGCTTCCCAACACCCACCTGGAGAGAAATTACCAAATACTTTCACTTGGTTTAGTATTTCCTTTCTGTAACATTACCTGTACATTTCTCCCATATTAACTTTTAATCAGAATTTAGTCTGAAGACACTGATGATGCAGACATCTCAGAAACAAAATGAGAGCCACAGTTACTTCTGAATTGATTTTATTCACTCCAACATTACTCTTCTTCCCTGCCTCTCCAGCTTCACTGCCATATCCCTTTGGAAAATGGCAGATATATTACCTATCTCATGTCCAGAATTGCAATGCTATAGCCATGGTATCTAAAAAAACACCCAGAAGACATTTAAAACGTTCTGAAGAAGGACAGTCATACCATAAAATGTAATTAAGGCAGCATTAGTCAGGTGGATTGTGATACTATCAGGGGCCAAACCCAATCGCAAAGAATATCATGTTAATTTAAGCCACCACCAGGGAACCAAAGTGTGGATTCTCTTTTGAGTCTCTTCCACAGCAATTTCAGCAAATGAGTTTTAGCTGACTGGGGGAGAGGCCTAGGAGCACCCAGAGAGCACAGCACACTCAGTTATCTGTGAAACCTCAGAAATCCAATCACTCTGGATAATAAGAACACTTTAAGAGTAAAATGATAATAACCCACCTCACCCCAAACACCCCCCACCCCCTCCAGAGCCAGATCCAGGCTCCTGCCCAGCTGTACCCTGCTCAGCACTGAGCATGGAGGGCTGGCTCAGCAGCACCAGAACACCATCTCTGCTCTCCTGCAAACTCTGAGTAGCTCAAAGATCTGCAGATTGAGGGCATAGTTTTTATTTAAGGAGCTAGAAACAATGACAAGCTTCTGTGACCAGATGCCGTTCTGCAGGTCAGAACAGATGTTAAACACAACTCAAAAGCACAGCTCAGCCTATGAGTTTAATTTACTGATGTCTCTCTTTATAATTAAGAAATGTTTAGCAGGGTGCTCTGGATTGGCCTAAAATGGCAAGAAGTCAATAAATATGCAAACACAACAAAGCAGAGGTAATAAACCACAAATCAATAGTAGTTGTACACTGGAACCATGTCCAGTTTCCACGAATTCGAAACCTCATGCTTTTCTAAATCCCAAATGGAGCAATCCCAAAACAACACTATTGCAGCTGGTTGGTATTTTATTGTATGATTTCTGTAGCAGATGAACCTGAACCTACTACCACAGCATAAAAAATGGTACCATCCAAACTCAAATGTACTCAAAAAAGGTACATTACCTCTTGCTGTCATGAAGCTTTAATACTCCAATCACAACCTCCAAACACCAGACACAAGGCTGGGCTGTGAGTTCTGAGCTGCAGGAGCCACACTTGACTTTACCAGCTATTTCCACCAAACACTCTCTTGAGAAGTTGCACTGGTTTTCCCAAAAAAAAAAGTGATCAGAGGGGCTGTTTTAGGCTGCCAGGCTGCATATCCCTATCCACCAACCAAAAGGATTTCTCTTGTGAACAGAGCTCTGGAGCTAAGCTTCCAAAGCCCCACGAACAGCATTCTGATGAAGCGTTAACTGCAGAATAAATCAGCTTAAATCCAGGGAATTGTTCCAACAGATTAAAAACTCTCTGCCAAAGAGAAAGGAGGAGGTCCCCCTCCCACTTTAGAAATATTTCACTTGGTTCTGAGCCTGCCATCCACTATTTCCACTTGGTGGTCTGAGTCCTTTTATGGCAAGAGACAGTGAATAATGGGTTCACATGCTCTGTGCTTCCATCACATCCTCTTCAAAGACATCTTTGGCTTTTGATCTATTTATCATCCTTTATGAAGAACTCCTTGCAAACCACTGACCACTCCCATCAGCCCTTCCAGGATCTCTCCCAGGCCTGATGGGACCACTCCTCATGCAACATTCACAACTTGGGTGCACTCTGAGTTTGCACACCAGTACAGTTCCCAGTTTAAACACTATTATTTTGCCACAAGCATCTAACCTTCAATTTGCTTTTCCAAACACTGAGATAATATTTTGATAGACCTGCCTCTAATAACCCCAGTTTCTGCTCTGACTGGAAAAGCCAGTTCAGAGCTCACTGCTGTGCACTGTGGTGGGGGCCATTCTCCAGCTGCATCACTTCACTGAATTTAATGCTACTTTAGTACTCAGTGCCACAGGACTTTCCTATGCTCCCTCAAAGTTAACTCTTCCATTTACCATAACAAAGGATGTTTGCTGATAAAAATAAATTTGTCACCTTTCTTCCATTTATTTTTCCGATTTTGACTTCTTTGTGCTTTTGGCTTCCACGTTGTTCTCTGGCAATGGCTACTACTGTGAAAACACTGTATAAAATAAATCTACCATCTGTCTGATTTACAGTTAAGTTTTTATTGGATGTCCCAACAGTCCTCATGGTCCCAGAAATGCTGGTTATTCTTCACTCACCTTCTGTTCCAGTTATCCTTTTACAATGCTTTATTACTTCATTTCATTTGCCCAGTGGCTCCTTTTTGAGGGGCAAAGTCCTAAACTGTTTAACATCTCCTCATTCCAACCCTTTGCTCTCTCTTGCCACCTCTCTCTCTTTTCTGTCTTATACTCAAAATAATTCTGATAATGAGCTACAGTGTAGATTATTCCTAAGATTTTAGTGCTTTATAAAATTATTTTTCACCCTTCCTCAGGGAGATATATCAGAGGGTTTTTTTAGAAATGTGCCTTAATGCTGCCACAAGCCTTCATAAATGTGCAGGCAACCTTCTACACAATGCCCTGCTTCCCCCACCACTCCCAGTTAGGAATTTTATTACATAATTTTAAATCTAAGATGCTGTTATGTTTCCCCCTTGATCTCAAGTTGACCTTGACTTTCGAGTTTTTTTTTAATTAGCCCTTCTAAGCACATTTGCTCCGTTTGAGCAGGAGCTCTGCAAGGTTATTGCCTGGGAGCTGCAAAGAGATAAGTGTCCCCCACTGCAGCAGGGAAGTCCTACATCCCTCTCCTTGTTCAAGAGCTCCTTTACCACACAACGGGTGCAGAGGGAATCATCACAGCTCGGGTGTTCATTTCCTTTCAGAACAATGGGTTGATCTGATTTAGTTGTGTAAGTTCAGCCTGATCTCTCTTCAGGCTTCACTCTTGGCTTCCTGTGTCGATACTGTCAGAGATCAGTTTCTTTGATCTGTCTGAACCTCCTGTCCAGCACAACATAGCAGAACTTTCTGCATAATTCCTTCATCAAACTACACATGCTGGGATTGTGTGGCCCTATTTCTCTGGGGATCTTTTGGAATAACTTTGCATTTAAAGAAGGGACCAACACTTTCCATTGCAGCCCAATACTGGCACCTGATACACTCCTTCTGTTAAATATTCACCTCAGGGAGATTTAAATGCTTTGGTTTTCCTTCAAATGAAACCATAATCGGGGGAGAAATCATGAAAGAGGTAAGAGCTCCAAGGCTACTTCCCCTGCAATGCCTCTGCAGCCTGTCTGGAGTAAAGCAGAGCCCTCCCTTCACCACTGCCCTGCAGGTGGATTGAAAGCTGTTTTGTACCTTTTATTATGCAATCACTGGTAATAAAAGTCATTGCTCTTCATCTGGCCACTGCAGGAGAGAGAAGGACAGCACAGCACTGGCTCAGCCTAGGTCTTTACCAGAGCTGTGGTGACTGAGATCACCACGTCGTGATAATGCAGGTGCTCAGTGTCAATTCTGAGATGTGACTGCACATCCCTTAAAAATGAATATACAGGCATGCCAGTAAAATAAGGATGGAACTTTCTCACAGCTGCCCAGAAGTCCCTGCAGTCTGTTTGGCCAGATAAGAGAAAGATCCCCCTCCTGCTGCACCTGCACTCAGGAGCTCAGAGGCAGCGGAGCCCTGAGCAGACCCTGGAGTGCAGCACCCCATCCCTCCCTGCACCTCTGATCCACAGAGATCTTGAACTGTGCTGCAGGGGAGCAGAGACCAGGGGCATGGAACAAGTATCTTGATTCATGGGAAGGTCAGTGCTAGACTTGAAAGCTGAGGCCCCAGACTATGGAAAGCAGGCTGGAATCACTGCTGCCTGGAAGACAGGAGGTTTTTCTTAAAAATGCAAAATAAAGTTTGAGTCTAGTGATTTATGGTATGATAAAAATACTTCAGACTTCACTAAATGTTTCAAGATCAAGACTTAAACTCTGTGATCCTTTTCTTATTGAAAGTTTTGACAAGACAAAGACTGTGTTGCTTAAGTCATTTTTAGGCCAACAAGGTGACTGATGATGGCTCTACATAAGCAGCTCATTTTAATGTGGAGATATGCTAAAAATAGCAGCATAAGTGTCGTGTCTGCAATCAATCCACAGCCCAGAATGACATTTGAAGGCTACAGATCTGAGAAAGCATTAATATCCCACATCAAAGGAACCAAACTACAGAAAAGCAAACTATCTGCCTTTCCTCTCAGTTCAGGCAATTAATGCTCAGGTAGCAAATTAAGCTTTCTGGTGCAATGTGTTTCAGGCCATTTCAACCTTTTTCCCCCAACAACTACTACATACCAATGAGAGAAAGTACAGACACTGACCTCCCTGGAGGGCTGAAAATCTGCCTAAACAGTTCTTACTTTATGAAAATTAAGTACTGACAGTATTTCTCCTGCATTTATATTAAGTCCTAAACTCTACTATGAATTTCTTCAAAGGTAGGTTACTATACCATACATACAATGGACTTTATTCTATTTCTTATTTCTTCTTCTTTTTTTTTTTTTTTTAAGGAGAGCACAGGCTTCTCTGGTTAACATTTTATTGCTTTTGCTGTTGAGAAACTCCTGTCTTTATTAAAGAAGAATGAAACAATTAAAATCCAAGTGGGAAAAAGCAATTATCTTTTGTACAGCCCAAGGAAAAACCTCCATTATTTTTCTACTACTGACAACAAAAGATAATATAATGCTCAGTGAATGCCTCCTCCATCTGTCCAACAAATTCTGTGCAACACAATTTCCAAAAGCTGGCATTTGAAGGCTGTCTTATGCTTGTTTTGCAACCTCAATAAAACACTTTTTAAACAAGGAGAAATGATGAAAGTCTTTTTTCCAGACAAACCAGCTCCTGAGGACAGGAGCAGCAGAGCAGCTCTGTCTCCCACCAGCATTCCACACCCATCTGCTCTCCTTTGGATTCCACTGGAATTCTGCTCCCTTTGGGATATCACAGCTGATAAAAAAGGCAGTATGACAGACTTCTTAGAAGTCTTTATGGGTCACTGCACTCCCAAGAAAAAACAATGTTCAATGAGGAAATATCATTTTCTAACACCAAAACCACCACCAAAAATGGAATGCATTCATGTGGAACAGGCACAGGACCCCCCTCCTGCGACACCAACTGGTGAGCTCTGAAAATTGTTTTAAAGGTATTTTTATACTGGTGTGAGTGGCAGTTTATGTTTCATTTTAGTAGCCTAGAATTACCCTTGAAAACACTTTTTTTAGGCAATTACTGCCAAGCATAACAATAAAGTCCATTCTCACAGTGTAAGATCAATCTCCATCTGAAGGGCTTGGGGGGTTCCCTACAGTAGTGAAGCCTCTGGAGAGCACACATGGCCAGGCAGCCCTGGCACTCACATTGGTCTTCCCAGATTCCCAAGAACTGCTCAAATACCCAGATACAGCACTGTCAGGCTACATAAAACTTGGAAATTGTTGCTAACAGTTTTATGCATTTACAAAGACTACATGGAAAGTGCATATCACACAAAATGTATCAATTCATATTCAACATGAACAGGAAATAAAACAAACCAAGAAAACCCCAAACAAACCCAAAAGAGAAAAAAAAAAACCCACATGTGGTAGGAAGAGTGCAAGGAATCTCCATTGCTACCCTGGAGTGTCTCAGACTGGAGAGGGACCAGAAAGGTGGAATCACATTGAGGTCAGAAAAGACCTCTAAGATCATTGAGTCCAACCATTAAAAAACTAAGCTGTTAAAAGTCTTCCCCTTGCTATCCAAAGTAGAGATATATCAGATAGTAAGAATCTTCTTTTTTTTGGCAGGGGGAGATGATGTTTCTTACCCCTGCACCTCCACCTCTGCCCCCCAGCACAAGTTCAGGATAGTCCTGAAGGGAATCCCATCAGCAAAGGTCTCCAACTTCCCTGCAGGCCTGGGGTGGGAATGGAACACTGGCTGAGTGCCAGGGGTGATGCAGAACAATCACTTTCAAGGCAAAGAGCACCTCTGAGCAACCACCACACATCTGAGGTGGCTCCCTCTGTCAGAGCACAGCCCCAGAAAAGTCAGTCAGAATGACCTCTGACCACCTGCAATACAGACAGGACATATTCAAATACCAGGAACATCCTCAGCCAAAGGACAAAGCCAGCCTGGACTCAAGACTTTTTTTAAAGAGTGTTCTCCAACTGCAAACATAACACTTTGCAACTGCACATGAATAACACTTCTGCCTGCAGGAAACAGGAGAAAGGCTGATGGTTTCTGTGACTGATTCCACGAGCTGGACAGCCATGAGCTCCAAGTCTATTTAAAAAGTTAAAAATACAGAAATTCAGAGCCCCAAAGGTACTGAACATCTGGGCACTGCTCAACCAGTGCAGTGGTTCTGCTCAGTATTTTTAACCTACACCCTGTTATACCAAGCCCTCCCCCTCCAGGGAGCATTCCCAGGCTGGGACACACCTGGGTCACTCCAGCACAGGGTCCATATCACTGCTCCTCCCTGCAGGAGGATTTGAATATGACACTGGGAAAAAAACAACTGAAATGACACAGGTGTAGGTGACCTGAGCCTCTCCATTAGTTCTTTGTACAAAGATAGAGGCCCCTCTGTGCTTTGTATCCACTCTGCTGGAAAAGTCCAGCCCTTTTGCAATTGAGACATTTGTGTTGAAATCTCACTGGTGACAGGCCAGTGACTGAAACACAGCAGCCAATACCCCCAGATGACTCTACACCAACTCCTCAGCTACAATAATTCAACCCCATGGCCCAGCAATGTGGTTTTCTTACTTTCTCAGTAACAAATGTTTCCAATTAACTACTTAAAAATGTCAGAATAGTTTTGCTCTGTGATTGAGCTAATCCATGTGCAAATTTTCACCAAGCCCTGTGCCTTTTTCTCTGTCAACCCAGGGATAAAGCCCAATTGCATTTTACAATGAGAAAAGCCTCTTCCTTGGCTCTCCTGAGGAGCACAGGGTAAGTATTTGATAACCTTTACATACAAACTAAAGGAAAAAAAGTTGAATTTGTAACAAGGGCCATTTCTTTGATGAAAACCACGTAAAAATGAACTACATAAGCAAACCAGCAAATGTAGAGTCCTCACTCAATGGTTAGAAATGCCTCTTTGCCAGCTGAGCAGTGGGTACCTGCTCAACACTCCCAACTGCTGTATTAGTTCTCCACCAAGGCAGAGAGGAGCCAGGCAGCACCTGAACTGGCAGCACAGAAAAGCAGCTTTAAACCACTCCCCAAGTCTCATCTTCTACCATCTTGAAAATAAAGCATAAATCCACTCACAACCCCTCCTTTCCTTGAAAGAAATACACCAACCCAAGCCACAGAACTATGGATTTATGCAAAGCAAGTTTTTATTTCTGTCTATGAAACACCTGTACAAACTGAAAAAAAAAAAA
>VYZS01015626.1:14474-27171 GCA_013400695.1 Neodrepanis coruscans
TCTCCACTGCACTACACTTTGGTCAAGCTCTAAAATTACTAATCAGGATTTAGAAGTATCATCATTAACCATGCTCAATTTTGTATACAAAGATGAAATCTCAGTGTTCAGAGGAATCAGAGGTTCTGACAAATAAATAGACATTTATGCATCTGTGTTAACAAAAGCTATTAAAGTTACATTTTAAAGAAAATAAACCACCTTTCAGATCATGTGGGTTTATACCAAAACACATTGCTATCAAATCCAAATTCTGACTTAGTAAGGAGAGTAGGACCAGAGAAACTGAGAAAGCTGTAGGTGTAGCTAGATTTAGGAACAGCTTTTCAGCAAGGTGTGTTTATTGACATTCCTAGAAATACTGGGCTGCTTGCAGAAACATGACTTTTAAAGACAGTATTGCTGACTAGCAAATCTCATGTAGTCCCACCTGTCATTAAATACCTGCTTTTAATGCTGGTATTTTAAGGAATGAGTCACAACCCAGGAGTTTAGTTCACCTAAATGATGCAATTACTGAGAAAGAGCATGGCAGGTTGAGAGCATACAGACTCCACCTTGGTTTATTTCTGGAGCTGACAAAAGCTGCAATTTGTTATTTAGTTAAACCTGGCAGATTAATGACCTATCAAATTAGGGATGCTATATACTGCATCAAAGTCACAACCAAGTTATTCAGATCCCTTATATATTAAATGAAATCTATAAGTGAGCAAACCACACACACCACTAGTGAAACACATTCCCTGCTCAACCCCACTGAGATTCTAATGGATGTAATTATCCCAACTATGGACTTCACTGTGCTGAAGTTGTGCAGGACAGCTGTGACAGTGCAGTGCCTTGTGGGTGGACAAGTTGCTTCAGTGTAAACATGTTCTCCCTACAAACTTGCTCAATAAATATTCATCATTCCTAAAATAATCTCTGGAAATATACAGAAAAATTCATTAATGGCTACCTAGAACATGGATTATGAAGCCCAGGAAATCCTCACTTTGAAACCAAATTTCAGAATATAACATCACAAAATATCTGAGAAAGCTGTAAAATGTATTTTAACAGACTAAGTTCTCATCTGTATAACATATGTATGCAATTTGATGCTGAAAGATTTTAAAGCAGGTAGATGTGGTAGAGAAGAATCAGTAAACCTTTTGCACATACATAGCCAGTGCAAAACCTCATAGCAGTTGTCCTTGGAAGCTGAGCTCTGGAAGAACAATTTCCAGCATTAAATAATTAGGTGCAATATTAATACTGCCGACTTCGTCTGATTCTTAATTTTTTATTTGGAGTCACAGACAGGCAATTAATTCAAATTAGGTTGTATCAGAAGGGATGCTTCTGTAGCAGCTTTCTCATCTGTTAATTTAGAACTAGCAGCAATGGTATCCAGTCAAGTTTGTTTTAATTTATGGGCATATTCAGCCTTCTGCTCAGAAGGAAGAGCAAATGTGGAATTGATCAGACTTTTTCAATATTGCTTTTCCTTCTCCTTTTAATCTTGCAGCACTCGCTTCCAAATCCCTGACACACAAACACAGATGAAATGCATATTAGAAGCAGTAAAATGTCTAGATTGTCGAAACTGATCAAGATCTGAATCTCCTGGATATTGGTAGAATTTCTTTCCTTTTATTAGTGAGCTTCCTGCAGTCTATAGGTAGATATCTTCTTTAATTTTTTTTTAGAATAAGTGTATTCTCCTGGCTACAAGAATATGTTCCATTATTTGAAATGTACTTGACTTTTTTTTCCAAAATTATATATCAGTTCAGATAAAGGATAACATTAGAGGCAAAAAGTGGATAGCATTACTATATTAGTTTTGTGGAAAGCCACATCTGACTCCAAGGGTTTGGTCTACTGCTGAACAAAGTAATTTGCCTCAGTATCTTGCCCAAAAGACTGCTTTCCTTAATTTACTCCAGCATCCTCAGAAGACAATAAAAGCCTTATGCAAGCAGCCAGTCGTATTAAGAAAGGATCTTTCTGACTTCTCATTCATTTTTCAAATGTTACATGATTTATTTCTGTCTGTGGAAGAGGTTTTAATAGCAACGTTGCCAAGACCTCTTACTTCTATTTACTGACCTAGGCACCCAAGTGGTTCTGCATATGTCTTCCATTTTTTCTTATGAAGGATATGGATTTACCAGAATAAAAACAGGACTCTCCCCTAATTTTAGCACATAAAATATAAAATTTGTCAAAAGAAAGGCACAGATGTTGCAAAAACTATCATTTTAAGGTAAAGTGTCATCTTAAACCAGCCCCTCAAAGTTGTTTATACCATGAACATAAAACACACTATGGTTTCTGCAGGGGTTGTTACTGAGCTTTAAAAGGACTGATAAGACTGCCAGTGTGAGCAGAGAGAATCACTGCCACTTTTGAGGGGCACCACGGGAGTCAAGGAAGAGAAATACGGGATTAATTTGCGTTGATTGTGGTCATAACAGCTTAGGCCTAATGAACTGCACAACTTCAGCCAAGCATATGGTTTAGGACCACATCTTCTATTTAGGTAAATAGAGGCAAAACTAAGAGAAAGTCGGGGATTTGTGAAGCATGTATTCAGTGGGTATATAGCACCCACAAGGTGCTATGCACCAGGTATCTGTAGCCTCTCAGTCTTGTTGAAACCTAGGCCCTTGGCTCCAGTACAGTATATTGAGTAAAATCTTGGCAGTCAGGAGTCAGATTGCTGAGTCTTCTGTGTAGGAAGAATTCCTAGTTATGGTGGGTCTTTACAGCATTTATGCACCTCACATGGACCAACAAATACGTAGAAAGGGTCCTTATCATCTCATTTCTCAGCTTGGATATCTCAGTTGCACTTGTGCTGCATGTCAGGTACAGAATATAATTTCTGATCTTACCTTTAACCCTTGAGATATGAATTGTCTTCTTGAATTGAGCTAAGAATTAATTCTTTACCAGATCACTTGCTCATGTATTTGAAGATGTTCAGTGATGTACTTCCAGGTAGTTAGGTCAACTATTTAGGTGGTAGGCATGCACTGTAATGTCTCATAGAGAAACAGAGAAATGAGACTGAAGGATGTCAAATTCTCATCACCAGTCCTGATTGCAATTTAGGAGTACTGTGAGGCCCCATATCTTGCTTGCCAAGAAAAATAATGACAAACAGACATTCAGAGTAACCTTTTGTCCACTGAAGCACTTTAACAAGAAGACTGGCACAGATTAATAAAAATTAAACTTTCTTCACAATTGTTATTCTGCCCCACAGGCAGCAGAATACCAAAACCCAATCTGGGAATTCCTAATGCTTCCTCTAAAGAAGGTTTTTGATTTTACAAGAAGGCGACAAAGATGCCACAGCAAATTGATATCATTTTGAGGCATTAATTTTCACCTGTAGCCTTTTGTGCTATTTTAATCTTTACTAGAGGAGAAGTTACCTTGACTGTGCCACTTAAATTGACAAAGATTTATTACATAATTCCAGCAAATTTTTAATGTGCCTTCAGAGCACTATGTAAAAATTGAATAGGCAGAAGAGTCTGCTCCTGAGCTGTAAACAAGTATATGTCTTGCAGTCTCTTTCCAAACTCCTATCCTCTGTTGGAAATATCAAGGCTGCAAAGCTGTCCACTCCACAAGAATGTCAAAGTCACCTCTCATCAGCAGGGACAGCAGAACACAACTGTGATGGAGCAGGTCCAGTAATAATAACATCAACTTCAAATTAGACTCTTGAGGAGCAAGGCAAACAGCCAAGTGAATACAAACATTAGGGAAACAAAATTCCACAATTATGGTAAATTGCTGATTTCAGAGGGAGAGAGATCTCCACCCAGGATTTTTGTGAAAGGATTTTTTATATGCAAAGGTAAGAGAGTTTTTCTGTGTTTTACAGAATTCATTAGAGATTAAGGAAATGTTCTAAAAAGGACTAAATTACCTAAAGGACTTAATTTTAAAAAACTATTTTAATCTACGCTACATAAAGTCTAGCTTGCTTTAAAAAATACATATTGTGCTTAATTATTACATATATACTGTCAAAATAATTTACTGATCCTCTAGGTCAATGGTGGTAAGGATACATTTTATACAAAAGGATGTATATAAACAGTGTTATTAGATATTCTAATAAGCTCAGAAGAAAGAGCTTATTCATTTTCTTAAGTGACAGCTTATATAAGGAAATCACATGCTTAAAAATGGTCTTGGTGAAGTACTGAAATTAGAAATCAAATAAACAGGAGAGGATTTATTATATTCTTTATTAAGAGAAAGTTGCTATCAAAGTTAAGTATCAAATAGATGCTGGATATATCTCGTTTGCCAAATATTTGAGAATATTTCTTTTAAATTGGCTTTGGGAATGAAATCATCAGATGTGTGTTTCTTAGAAGCTGTCGTGGTTTGGACACTAGGGGGCATTATCAAATGACGAGAGATGTAATAGAGAAGACTACAACAACACAGTAATTTATTGATTACAAATAAGACACCAAAAACAAACAAAAAAACACTCTGCTGCTCTCCACCGGCTGCTGGGCTGTGGAGGGAGAGGAAGGAGGATCCTACTCTGGAGCTGCTGGAAAATCAAGACAGTGAAAGGAAAACCCGAGGGACCCCAAGGGTAACAGATATCACACTGCTGTAGCTGCTCCTTGGTGTTGCATGGTCCTCTGCCTGCACTGCCTCAGCTGCGGTTGCGCCACGCCACTGCCTGGACCAAGACAGAGAGCCGAGAAGAAAAGGGGAGCTGAGCTGAGGCAGCCAAGCTGAAAAAGGAAGAGACTTCAATGTCTGCCCGTTTTATAACGTTCCTGTTCTCATATTTTCTCAGACTCTTCTTCCAAGGCGCGCCACTTTCCTATTGGTCAGCAGCCTGACACGGGGGGCACTGGGCACTCCCCCCCCGCAGACCCCACCATAAGAGCAAAATGGCAGCTGACACCAAAAACGCCCACAGCAAAGCTTCCTGCACCACTAACCACCACCACCAGTGCTGTGGGAACCCAGGCGCCTGGACACGTCGGCAGCAGTGGCTGTGGGGCACTCACCACCCACTCTGGGAGAGGCAGGTGCCAGCCTGGAGCTCACCCCCACTCGCCTGCTTGGCACTGGGGACTGGCCACCAGCAACACCACCTTGCCGAGCATTTCCATCATTCCCAAGCCATGCTGTGTCCAGCAACAGTGCAGGCCTGACATCAGGCAGGAGCCACTGGGGCACACTCTGAGCCATGGTGCCATACCGGCCTGGCCCACACTCTCTGCTGTACCTATGGGCAAGGGCTGCCCGTGATGCACTGACTGACAGACTGGAGCAGCTGTGCTCAGAGCCCACCTCCACCAGGGACCCGTGCTCCACCGCTCCAAGCCCTAGCCTGAGCCAAGGGCAAGGGTGAGGACAGTAGGGGCTGACCGTAGTCGTGGCCCGCCGCTCCATGGCAGCAACCACAGGTCGGACCAGCCCCGTTCATGGCTCCACTGCACCCTGCACCCACAGCCCACGTGAAGCCGAGGGCAGGCCCCGTGCTGCACCACCACCCAGCAGCTGCTCCAGACAAGGAGCAGACCCGCCTGGGGTCCATCCATTTTGCCTGCCCCGTTCTCTCATGAAAACACAAAAAAGTTTTAAAAGACAGCCCCTTACCCACATCTCCACAGCCAACCTACACCCCCTCCCTAACCCATAACAGAAGCTCTGTGTGGAGAGATGTATAGGGTTAAAAATTAGAAGAGAAAAAGTAGAGAGTAAAAAGCAGCTGCTGCTCCCCATATGGGATATGTTCAACATGACCCAAAGGTTCCCCAAACTCTGATAAACACCTGCTAAGGAGAATGAGACAGAAAGGTGAAGTAGTGTGGAGGCACTGTGGCCTCCTTCCCCAAACATCCTGCAGGGAAGGGAACATGGTGATATTTTGAAGTTCAAATACCATATCATATGTCTCCACTAAGGAAGACAGATGTCAAGGATGACTACCCAATTAAGTACTTATAACTAGAGTCGCTCAAACTCCACCTAAAACCTAAAGAAATTATATAAATATAAGGTAGAAGTATGCAGACTTTGGGAGGAAGATTTCCACTGGCATTGCTGTGACTGTCGATGGGCTGAGCCTTGCTTCACCCCTCATAGGGATGCCTATTGGGTAAGAACCATGTTCTACACACATTAAATGCTGCTTTAAGACTACAGTGTGTGCTTGCTTATATAAGTATATTAGTAGATGCGTTTGTATTAACAGCTATGCTTATGCTTGCTTTGTAGTATTGAGAGATTGTTGTATACATATTTTTCCAGTTAGACTATCACCGACAACTTATGAACCTTATGAACCTTATAAACTTGTCCTAATTTGTATTAATAAAAGACATATTTTCCACACACTGTTAAGAGTTATTCCTAATAAGGTGCTGGTGATGGATATGACATTGAGAAGGCCTGCTGAGGTGCCGTCCTCCTCTGCCGGCTCAGGGCCCTCCCGTGAGGACAATTGAACACACCCTCCAATTGGTGAATCTGTTCCCCCCAAAAGAGGGTGCTGACAGACTGATCAGTCATTAAAGAGTTTTGATTTCCCAGGAGCACTGACAGATATACAAATTACTAAGGGTAGAGAAAATCTCCCCTCTCAGAGGGTTCAGCAAAGCCCCCCTTTCACATCACACTCTGTCGTACGTCATGCAATTGTTCTGCAGTGGTCTTATTTATTAATATTATAGTAATTAGCTTAAAAGGAACTTATGACATAAAAGTGACTTATTGAGCTCCCAATTCTTCAGTGAACAAATGAGGATAGTAGAGCAAACATATTGAAATAAAAAGTTAGATAAATAGTAAGTATAAGGAATTTCACCAAGTTTCTTTACATACCGAATATGTAGAGTGAAGGAATACAAAAGAATTCCTTTGCAACATGTGCTGCTTAGTTTAATAACCTCCAGAATGCTGGAAATACTTTCTTCTCTTTCTGTATTAACAGAAGTATTGTTCCTTGTACTTTTCAACTTTTAACTAGAGAAGTCTGAGATGAAAATTAGCAGCTGAGGAAAAACCTGCATAGGAATTTATGGTGGAGTCAGCAAATGGCAGGCTGTACACCTCATGGGAAGGCAGAGAAGAGAGAAGAGAAGAGAAGAGGAAGAGAAGAGAAGAGAAGAGAAGAGAAGAGAAGAGAAGAGAAGAGAAGAGAAGAGAAGAGAAGAGAAGAGAAGAGAAGAGAAGAGAAGAGAACCAGCGTCAGATCCTACATAGCCCCAGCCTGTGGGCAGACACACTTACTGGCACAGCCCTGCCCTGTGGGGGAGGACTTGGGGACAGGATGAGGCCCCGTGATGGGGCAGGACAGAAGTGCTGCCCAAGACCTGTCTCTCTCTGACCTACCAAGCACTGGCTTTGCCTCTTCCCTTCTGGGCACCAAAAGGTGACCAGGCAATGTAGAACATAGAAATGCCCCCAACAGTGGATGATGTCTAGGCTCTGCATGAAGGGCAAAGGCCATTCCGAGGGCCTATGTGCATGGCTGGGAGCCTTTCCTGCCCTGCCATGGGATATGGCACAAGTGGAACCTGCAGCCAAATTTACAATTGAGTATGGGTTTCTTATTACAGAGGTGGGAAATCAACAAAGGCATCCTCTCTGCTACAGCCTGCCTTCACAGTGACAGAGGGCAGCACCTTCCACCTTTGTTTTGCACCACCACACCAATTTATGACACAAGTAATAGTGGGATCAAAAGGAAAATTAATCTCTGTAATTTCTTAAGAGATTGTGGATTCTCCATTTATGGACATGTTCAAAAATGAATGGCACATGTTTTAGATGAACTTGCTAAAGCAGAGGAGCTGGACCAGAGGATCTCCACAGATCCCTCTGAACCTCAGCCATTTTGTGTGATTCTGTGCTTTGGTCTGAATTCTAAAGCATCTGAGCTCAGCCCTGATGTCTGCTGGCAAGCAATTTGGGTTAAAGGGTGATCCCAAACTCTTCCCATAGGATTCATGACCAAACAACACTCACTCACAACATCGTATGTCAGACATAGAACAAAAAAAAGATAATTCAGTGTATCAACTGTGGAGATAGTGGGGGGAAGCAGTCCCACAAGTCACAGGGGTTCAACTGCCAACAGAAAATCAGTACTTACAATGACAGAGTCAGAACATGAACCCACAAAGGGAGCAATTTGCAGGACTGGCTTCCCCTCTCTTTGAGGAACACAGCTGACAAGGACTTGTTTATGGCCCAGGAGACAGACCTCTTGCTGCCACTGGCAATGGGCTGGTTCTGCGGCCTTTATCCCCATGGTGACCTATGCATGTGCAGAGACACACAGGGTGCCTCTGTGCCATGCAGCACAGCATGGTGGAAAGCCCCTGGGGAAATGACATGTAACTCTTTCCAAGCCCTGCTCAGCACCATCCCTTGGTGGCCCTTGCCAGTGAGTTGGGCTGACTTAGGGCAGTGTTGAGAGCTGGCAAGGACAGACAGCAGAGCCTGCTGTGCACTTGGGCTTCTTGACCTTCCTGCATTCTTCTAGTCCTCTTTTTTCTGTCTTCCTCCTCTTCTTTTCTGATTGGTATTCCTTCTCTTCTGCCTAGGCCTCTTCTCTACGTCATTTCTTTCTGTTATCATTTTAATGGAGGAAGCCTACAAACCTTTATATCCACAGTTAAATTAGACAATCAAAGCCATGAGCTATTTGACTTAGTTCTGGTTTGAAACAACATGAGCTCATTTTACCTTCTTGACTCTGAAAAGCTTGTCAGTTGTTCAGTGTATGCCAAATATTCTGTTACTCTTCCCAGCTTTCTTTACCTCTATGCCAGGCCTCTTAACTTGGACCAGAGACAAGTCCTCATCTCAAGTGTCAATGACTAATTTTTTTTCTTCTTAGGCAAGTTACATGTCTGGTTCTCTTCTCACGTTCAAATTCCCTTCTTTTTAAGAATATCTATTTCACTCCTCTGTTTTGAATGCTCTGGGGTATTTTTTTCCTTTACTACCCTGTTTACTCATATTTTTTTTCTGAATTTATTTTCTTACTTCTATTCTTATAATTTGTATCCAGGTAAATTGCTCTTGCTGATACCAACGCTGATCTTGCATCTGCTACCTTACTTTTATCTCTGTGGATCCATGGAAACGTTCCTGGGCACCTAGCGCTCATCCTCCATCTCAGTCAAATGAGTCAAAGAAGAGTAGCATTTGAATTTAAAGTTTCTTACCAATTACTCATCACATTTCTTCCCATTGAAGATAAGTAGGTTTGTATTAACTTCTTCTCCATCTCTAAGAGTTTAAACCTAGAGTTAGATGGGCCTGCATCCCACCTCCATGAAAGAGAATAAATTGGTCAATACAGAGAAAACTTGGGGAAACTGTTCCTTATCCTGAGGCTTGCATTACTCTGCTGGAGTGACTGCCTAGAGGAAGAGGGAGTCTTCAACAAGAGAAAAAATATTCAAAAATAAGAAGAAAACAAAACTATCAGGAAAAATAATATCATTTAGGAGAGATATCTCTGAAGAGACATTAGGTCGAAGGCCATAAACACTCCAGTGTAAAGGAAAGGACATGGACTGGGAGGCCATCCCTTCACAGGAATAGCAGGAGAACACAAGCCGATTTATAAGCCCAGAAGCACTAGAAAATGTATGAAAGTGCTTGTAAGTAAACAAGAGAAAAAGAGTAATTGTTTCCTTTATCCTCGTAAAACTGTATTAACATGGTTTCCGAATGAACTTACACTGCTCAAAGTGGACCAGGTCACTCCAAGGTATTTCATGAGCCAAATCCGTAGTTTCCCAAGTTGTTTTAATAATATGTAAGTGTGTGTGATTTGGTCATACCAGATTTATCTCTGAACCAGAAAAAGAAACCTCCATAATGTTTGAAAGAGCAAAGGCAGTGTTTGATGTATATCGCTCTGGGAAACCTGGAAGAACCCTAGGGGACAGTGAAGAACAGCGGCAATGACAAGTGCGTAGAGTTATTGTAGTACAGCACACCAAAGCTGTTTAGGAAGCCAAGTAAAAGCTGTAGTGGAGATGTCTGGAGGTTCAGCAGGGGCCATGACCCTAGGAAATATATTCTTCATGAAGATCCAAGAGCACATATCATTATGTGGAGGCCAAACAGAACCCATGAGAAGGAAAAGAAAATGAGCTCACAAAAAAAAAAAAAAATAAAAAAGGAGATCAGGTCAAATGAAATGTTCATCATGTCTGCACTCCCATCTACATTATCATTTCATGGAGAGAAAAAGTTAAAATATTTCACAAGGCAATATGAGTAAAAATCTGAAAAATGTCTCAGATCCGGGTTTTCAAAGATATATATGGACAGAATAGCTACATTAAAAAAAATAGGAATATTTTTTCCCTTTTGGGTATAGGTATAGGTGCCATGTAAGTAATTTTCGTTACATTTTTGAGACTTGAAGTACCATGGAGAATATGGCCCAACGTTTCTTAGGATCTTTTCAAAATGAAATGCAATTTCTTGTGTCCATGGATTAGCAATTTTAATCCTTCCTGCACCAAAACAAAGACTGTGAGGGTCAAAAGGATAGTTTAAAATACTAATATATT
Source organism: Neodrepanis coruscans (assembly GCA_013400695.1). Taxonomy (NCBI): domain Eukaryota; kingdom Metazoa; phylum Chordata; class Aves; order Passeriformes; family Philepittidae; genus Neodrepanis; species Neodrepanis coruscans. The sequence goes on from VYZS01015626.1 coordinate 25,064, forward strand.
CCAGTTGTATGATTCTGCATTAGTAAACAGAACCCTGAAGAAATACAAGTTGTTTTGACATTTTTACCAGGAAGTTAAGCAAAGTGGATTTAGATTATTTAGAGGAAATAAAACATATATGTTATATCCAATTATGTTTTATTATGTTAAATCATGCAAGTTGATAGTGGAATTATAAAAATACATTTTTGGATATTCTGTGTGAGGTATGGGTCTCTGATTTCATAGTTTTGTCATATATTTTTCATAACAATGACTTTTAATAGTAATTGATGACAGTTTTGAAGGTTAATACTTTTAATGAAAGATATATCATGCTGGATCCAACAGCCCTGGAGGGATGAAGCTAGTGCTGCCCCATGGTCCCTGGTCCAGACAAAATGATGCTAAAGGTTTGTTTCCAGCAGGCACACACACACAGAAGGCTCATATACACCATAAGTATATGTGTATGTGTGTGTAAGTAAATGGCCACACAGAGCACAGACACTCAAAATGCTCACAGGAAAATGGACTGACCAGCATACTGACCATCCCATTATTTAATTGGACCTTTTATTCCCTTATCCTTTATTTCCCCTCATCTGTTCCTCCCCAAACAATAAATCACTCCCAAAGTTTTCTCCCCTAATTATGCTTTAATAAGTCCTGTGCAATCCAAAAATGCTTTTCTCCTGAATCCTATATGTCCCACATTCCAGTGGGGGAGCAGCCGTCAGGGTGTCATTTGGTCTCCCCCTCCTGCCATTTTCTCTCTGAGCTACTCTGTGGGTGTGCAGAAGAGCTTTTATCACATAACCTAAGAGTTATCATAAATAAATGTAATGTGAAATGCAATTGTGCTTTACACAGCTGCAAAGATCCAGTGAATAACTCTATGCAGATAAAGTCACATCTACTTTGACTGCAAAACTATTTAACTGTATTTCTTTAATATTCTAAAAAGAGGCTATATGGAAGAATATTTAAATTGTCACAAATGTAAACTGATGTTATGTATGCTCACACATGCATATTGCTTCTGTTTCACTGGAGGGCTTTATTATTGTGCTACCTTAACATTCACAGCAGAGGCACTACGCTGTGGTGTACCTGTTTTCAGAAATTCCCATGTATACCTGTCTCAGTACACAAAGAACCACAGCAGACAGGTCATCACATTTTCAGCTTAAATACCACTCTTCCATATTTCTGATTAATGAATTTCTCTTTAGCATTCATTTTATCACCTACCTAAAATTTAAACCTGCTGTCAAATCAATACATGCCTTCCCACTGTTCATTATTCAATTCTCAAATGCTTTTCCCTCCTTATCATTTTTTCTCTGTCTTTGCTAGGTATATTAAGTACTTTGGAGATGTGGTGTAAAGGCCCTAACATATGACAGAATTACTTTCCAAAGTTTATGGTTAAACTACCTTTCTTTACAATACTAAGTAAAAATCCTTAGAGTTGCAAATGGCAAAATGACTGTAGGACTTACATTTGAATAACTTCTATGTCCCACTTAAATCCCTCAGGTCTTCTACAGATTGCATGATCACATATACTCCTTCATGAACAAATGGTTACCACGACGTATTTCTGTGATGATTCACGACTTGTTTTTCAGGTTGAATATTAAGTTAAATTTAATTAAAATTGTTGCACTTTGTCTATATTCCCCACCTTGTTTTAAAAAAACACAACAATTTGGTCCCTGTAGAAAAGATTTAATCTAAAATAGATTGTACTGCAGTGACATTAAAGTTGTATATATGAGAATATCAATATATATAGCTTTATATATGTTTATGTCTATACATACATATTGTGGATTTTCAATGATACAGAAATTTCCAAATTGACAATGTCGCATATTTTTTATATAGGCTCTAATGTGTTATAAAACTTTATAGCATAGTTTGTATGTCTAATATGAGATACATATACAATATACATGTACAAAATATGAGACAGGGGGAGATAACCCAGGTAAGGTTTAAAGATGTTGCTAGGTCATGTAGGAAAAGAATTAGTCAAGCCAAAGCTCAGTTTGAGCTAAAATTGGCCACTTCTCTTAAGGATAATAAAAAGTGTTTCTAAAAATATATGAATGGCAAAAAAA